>JAQHQX010000565.1:0-12149 GCA_034694425.1 Arrhopalites sp. Gr-Col-00791
TTCCACACACATTTCAGAAAATCCTCAAAAGCACCACAAATCTCGATAAAGGAGAAATGTACAGTTTTGTTGACTTTCTAAACGATGGATTAACACACATTCCAGGTACATGCATTTCTACAACCAATTATTGCGACGACTTTCGACATTTTGACATTTTGTCACATATGAAAAATTGAACTCGTAGCTTTCAAAATAAAGAATGAAGAAAGTAATGAAAATTACAAGTACCATCATATTAAATCGTGCACTTATTCTTGTAAAATATTATATAATATTATATAAATTTTTTAAAATATTGAAATTATAATTTGTCTGTGGTGTGTTTGTTTTGTACGAGTAAAATTGTAGGGAAAAAATGGGTAGGCAGACGAAAATTGCTCAATCCAAGTTTTCACTGGAGAATCCTTCAAAATTTCCAATCAGTTTTTGACCAACAGTCTAGAATTTTATTATCCATCCTAAAGAGGGATCAGAGTGACGAGCAACCATTTGACATTGTCCCCTACATGAATAGATTGGCTCTTGACATCATCTGTGGTGAAGTCTACCATTTTGTTTCTAATTCTTCATCTAACAAATACAATCAATATTAAGTATTTTTTCGACTAACAAAAGACGATGTAATTTGTATTTTGTATCGAATGATTTACAGAAACCGCTATGGGAGTCACAATTGGGTCACAGAATGATCCGAGCAATGATTACCTTCATGCTGTCGAAGAGTAAAATAACATTGACGATTTTGATATTTCTTGAATAAGTTTTATAGTGA
Source organism: Arrhopalites sp. Gr-Col-00791 (assembly GCA_034694425.1). NCBI lineage: Eukaryota > Metazoa > Arthropoda > Collembola > Symphypleona > Arrhopalitidae > Arrhopalites > Arrhopalites sp. Gr-Col-00791. The sequence goes on from JAQHQX010000565.1 coordinate 776, forward strand.
ACCTTGTGTGTATATCTGTTAAAATTCTCATTTTTTGTATATTTCCAGTATCACGACGCTCTTCAAGTACAGAGCATCAAGGCCTTGGCTATATCCAAAATTAATTTGGTCATTCTCTTCACAAGGAAAGCGATGGAAAAAGAATAGACAGATCATGAATGCCCTTCGTGACAAGGCAAATCTCCAATACAATTTGCAAAGTGATTTCTCCATTCATTCAAATATAATCATGAAACAAATTCTATATTAATTCCTTAGGTCATCTGTGCAAAGAAAGCTGAGATGCAGGCACCAGGACGAATAATTCAAAATTATCTTGCAAATTCACCTGAAAGGGGCAGTTGGAATGAAGATGTGGACGACATATCCAAAAGAAATAAATCATCTCTTGTTTTCATCGATTTGCTTTTGGCTGCTCAGGATGACGAGGAAAATTGCCTCAAGGATGTTGACATTCAGGCAGAAGTGGACACTTTTATTTTTGTGGTTGGTAATCCTCTAATTTTATTTCTACAATTATCAAGGTGATTTACTGACAAATTTTGGAAAAAAACCTAGGGAAACGACACTACCGCACCTGCAATGAGTTGGTGTGCATTCAATCTAGCGGGACATCCACAAGAACAGGTAAACCGACATCATGTGAATGTTCCTCATAATTGATTCCAAAATCTTGTGAATGGGTTTATTTTGGAATATTTTCTACTTTCAATGTAATAGAATATGCAATATTTTAAACTTTAATTTTGACTTTGGTCAAAATTGAACTTTTTCCGTCAGTTTGTAAAGCTTGATGAACACAATTTCGTTTTAATTAGTTTGACAATGCGGGAATGTAAATGTAATTTATTTGCTGTAGGAAAAGGTCATTGAGGAGTTGGACGAGATTTTTGGGTCAGATCAAACACGACCAATCACCACAGACGATTTGGGGAAAATGAAATACTTGGAATGTTGTATCAAGGAAACGCTGCGTCTTCGTCCTCCTGCTGCCTTGATTGTTCGAAAATTGGTGCAAGATTTAGTTTTGGGTAGTTGTTCAAAAAAACAAAGAACCAAATGTATAGTCACATTCATTTTTTTATACGAAATATTAATTTACATTTCTCTTTTCACTGCAGATGACAAGACGGTGGTTCCTGCTGGAATCAATTTCTATATTCCCATCCTTCAAATTCATAGGGATCCAACGACTTTTCCAGAACCCGATCAATTTAAACCTGAAAGATTTTTGCCAGAAAATTCAGTTGGAAGAAACCCCTACGCATTCATCCCTTTTTCAATGGGACCTCGCAACTGCATCGGTCAGTGAATCATTCCACATCTCACTTTTAATTGAGAACACATTCGATACTACAAACTATAGAATGGAAGAGCGGGAATTTTGAATTGAGGCTTTTTGATTTCAGGTCAAAAGTACGCCATGATGGAGATGAAGACGGTGGTGGCGAACATCCTGAGAAATTACCGACTGGAAACTACAAAAACCATTCAAGATATTCGACTCAACATTTACGGAGTTCTTCGGCCTGCTGATCCTTTACCTATCGCTTTCAAACGACGATCAGTTCAGTGCAATTGAATATTGTTTACAGCTTCACAATTCATCTACTGATTTTATTACATGTGTAGTTTGTACTGGGCATAAGCTTGGGTGACCCAAAATGATGAAATTTGTAAATAAATGAATGCCACTTTGACAAAACAATTAATAATTTTTGACAGCATCCGAATTTTATTTGACAAAATAATTTATTCCCGAAACAAAATGAACAAAAAAAATTCTAAGATTCGGCGTTTCGTACGTCATGTACATGTTACGAGTCAAGCGACGCTTCACTAGCGAACTCGAAGCGTCGAGTCGGTTGAATATGAGTCAAACAATGTAGACGGTTCGTCAGTTTCCAACTGACTCGTCCGGAGCCTTACTGAATTGTTGTGTCCAATTATCGTGCTAACTCTTCGAAGAATTCATTGTTCAAACACGTCCAACGGTAGGAAATCATGGCAGTAATTAAAGTTTAATTTCTTAGTTACGGGTAATTTGTTCTACTAATCCTGAACTTAATCGAATATCTTGAAGTTGCCACTTAAATGACAATTAAATTTAATTGCATTTAAGATAATTGATTCGATCGTCCGATAATAACGTCACCTTCTAAATGACCTGAATAATTCTGGACAAACAAGATTTTTTAACACTTTAATAAAGTGTACAACAATAGCAACAACGAATTTAATTCAAATTTTGTAATTTTCGACTGGTTAATCTCTCTTGGACTAAAGTCCCGGGTTGAATTTTCAGTGAGTTAATCTCTCCTAGACGGCACTTCCATGTAAAATTCTCCTAGATTCAAATGATATAAGATAAACCCACCAATTAGTATAATTGCAATGGGGAATCAAATAACTTGACTCGACCTCGTGGATGGGAGAACGTTGAACAAGATTGTGAGTTCAATTATTTGGAAATATGTTCCGTTAGCCTGTGGACACGTTCCTGATTCAGATAACGTTGATTAGCAAATCGGAATTTAATTCGACTCCACAAAGATATCACATCGAATCCAGTACATCATAATTCAAAATCAGTTTAATTCACTCAGTCAACTACAATTCCACATATTTAAAAGGCATTATATTTGATGAGGATGTTTACGAAGTCGATTTACCAGTCAATGAGCCATTTAAAACAATCAGTTATCAGCTTAACTGTTTACCATTTACTTTAAACGCCAAATAAATGCAAAAGTATATTCGTCCCCCTGACTTTGTTGTTGTTGTACACGACAATTCCAAAACAAGGTTAGTTTCCAGGGGAAAATTTCAAACACCAAGACTTAATTTCAGCTGTGGACGTGTCATCATTTGCCTGCCATTTCCTTTTCATACAGTTCAAGTTGAGCAACGCTACTTAAATTTCGGGTTGTAATTTTTTTTGAAAATAAAAGTACTCGTTTTGGATATACAAAATACTTTTTCGGCAATAACATTACTCATTTAAAAATTAGAATTCCTCATTTCGAAAACAAAAAATTCTTTTTTCGGCAATCAGAAATCTCGAAATATAAATATATTTTAGTTAAATTTCCCCGTCAATAAAACTAATAATTTTAGGCCACGGACTTTAAAGTTTAGATTCTAGAAGAATTCCACACATGAAAAATTCAACACAGGGACAATTTTACACCAGAAGATTCAACATGGGCAGCCTCTGTGCGAGTTGTAAGTGTATTCGGAGCTCACTAACCACTCGCTTCGCTCGTGATTTCAATCAAACAAATTTCAATTGCCATAATCTGTCAATAAAACCAAACCGGGCATGTGGAATTTTCCTGTGTTGAATTTTTTGTGTGTGGAATTCTCGTACAATCTAGATTTTTAAATTGCCGAAAAAAGTATTTTTTGTTACCTGAATGCAATACTCAGAAAAGTGTCCATAAATGGTTCAGTATCAATTGCAACATTGCAAAAATTAATACAATGTCCAGTAGCAAACCAGTGATTAGCAAATCACTTTTAATATTTCATTGAAATGAGTAATTTTATTGCCAGTTTGAGTATTGCCGAAAAAGTGTTTTTTATTTACAAAACGAGTACTTTTATTTACAAAAAAAAATTAATCCCTTCAATTTTTTCTAGTAGGCCACAGTAAATCATATCTCAATTCAAAGGTCCCTCCCCAATTAACCACTCTCACGTGACTCACCAATAGTTGGAAAAAATTTCGCGAAAAATTTCAAGTCCGCCGTTCTGCACTGGACCAAATGATCAAAGAGTCTGCCAAAAATTTCAATAAAAAAATGCTTTCACTGCGGGAAAACAGAATAAATTTTCTATCTCTACAAATCCTCGGTAAAGCCAATATCCTCTCTTTGGAAATAGATGTAAAGACGGGCAAGATTTCGAAACCACGTCCTCGATGGAAGCAATTTACAGCCAACTTGATTCTCTCTTTGTGTCGGCTCAACGACCTCCACTTGGTCTTGACATTCGTCAAACTCTTGTCCATTTGATTCCATCAAGATGGACGTTACAATACATTTCATCTTAATGCTTGGCTACATGTTTGTAAACCTCGTGCGCTACACTCTTTTCACTTGGGATGCCGACGCAAACGTAGCCATTTGGAACTACATTTTTGCTGAAGATGTCCACCAAGGACGGGATAATGAACAGATGACAGCAGCCCCACTTCAATCTGATCATAGTGGGGTCAGCAGGAAAGGTCACACATTCAGTTTCGTCTCACAAGAAACAATTAAGTTTTTTCAGTCAATAGTTCATTGTGCTGATAAACACCTCACAGATTAGGTCGAAGTTTTCAAGTTCGACATTATTGATTCCACTTTTAGAAATCGAAGACATTCAAAGAGGTAGACGTTGGACAGACTATTCGTTGCAGGAACTCTTGGTCATTTTCCTTGGGCCGATGTGCTCAGTGTCGCCCCTGCTAATAAGCTGTTACCTCGGGATGGACAGGAATCGACTACAGCTGCTCTATTCAGCAGTACCTGAAAGGCTTCGAGGGGATTGGAGCTTCGTCTTTTCAATGATGACCGATGCATTCTCCTTTTTTTGTCATGTAGCGTCAGTTTACTACGTGCTGACTGAACAGCTCTTGTTTTTTCTCAAAGTCGATGCAACCATCAATCTACTTAGCCGCCGATTAAGGTGAGTAAACTTCCTTGGAAATAAAAATGTCAACAAATCGAAACTGGCACTAGGAGTCCTAATCCTAGTCTAGGACTCGCTTCTAGAATTCATTATTGATGTTGTACAAACATGTTCATTCTGATGCTCTCCAGCCCATGACACTAGGTCTATTTTCCAATTTTCAATTCGTCTAGTTTCGAATAGCTTTATGTAAAATAGCTTTATTTCGAATAGCTGCGTGAACATTCAGAATATTTTTTCAAACCGAAATCACCTCATGAAATTAAAATAGCTTTGAATTCTAATTTGAAGTTTGAGGTGTATATAAAAATAAGGTCATATTCTAGAGTACCGCTAAAACTCGCTTAATGTTTTGAATTGAAATGACTTTGAAAAGGTTTGCCCACAGGAACTCGACACGGAACTCCGGATCTCTGATAATGGAAACGTTGGCTGATATCAAATTGCTCATCGTAGCAATCCGTCTGTTCAATCATTTGCATTCCCACCTCATTTATGCGATGAAACAAGTCTCCATTACGTCAGTCATTCTGAGTTTTGTCTTTGCACTGAAGATGACGTCGGCTCATACTATTTTGAGTGGAGTCCACTACTTGATGGCTGTCGATATAACGATCGTCTTCTCTATCATCTACATGACTGCATTCAGGATTCCTGATCTTCTCAACCAGCTCAAGCACCAAGTGCAGGTCAGTACAAAAAAATCCCTGGATGTAGCTGGAGGACTCTACGTCAAAAAAGTTGTCAAGGGGATCCCTAATGTAGGAATTAAAGTTGCTCATTTCCATACCCTCGAAAGGATGTCTACTCCAAATTTCATTGACTTTTGTGTGAAGCAAATTGTGGGTCTAATGATCATCCTCCATTGACAAGGTCCGAAATGCAGATTTAGCAGATGAAAATGAGCATTATGGAGCAACAAAATATTGTTTCTGGTGGTTGCAACAGTCAATATTACAAAGTCACTTGGTCACATCAGAAATTATTCATCTCCTAACGATAACCTTTTCAGCTGCTGTGTACTGTCCGCTGACAACAATCAGGCAACATCCAGATCCTACACCTAGTCCTCCCGCTATTCCAATTAAATTCATGTTCAAGCTTGTATTTGAGTGGTCACCGTCATATAAAGTCCTTGTCGTTGTTGACACCTAACACAGTTTAACTATGGGGGTGCTGAAGGTACCACAACAATGCTGTAGTCATAACTTAGTTACAACAACATTTAGAATAAATTGAAAACTTTATTTAGAAAATGATGAAAATATTTCTCCCAAAGCAAAATGAAACTAATGTGTATGGTTACAAATCATATTTTGAAAGTAGTTTCCATTCACTTGATTTCATGTCGAGTTTATTTAAACAAAATTGTATTGAAATCCTTAAATCTGAGCAAACACACTTATGTGGTTATATCTGCACTTATCAGAATTGTCTGATGGAGACCTTCAGACATCTTGTATCGTTGGAATACATTCAATCCCCTCCTTATAATTCAACTCCATGTAGGAATTTTGTCTACCTTAACTCCAATCATACTGTTAAAATTTGATAAAACGAATCTTAAAAAAACAATACAGTTGGTACATTTTATCTAATTAAATCAAAGTTAACACAACTCTAGACAAATTTAATAAAACAAGTTAAATTTAAATTCAGTTGACACTCGATGACGAGTCATCTTTTCACAGCTAAACGCACACACAAATTTTTAATCTTGACAGTCCCAACATGAAGACTGGCATTATATTCGTTGATCTTAAAAAGATGTTCGACTCGGTCAGACCATTAAGATTGCTCAAGTTACTTGTTTCTCATAAGATTGCTCCATTTATTTTGCAAAATATCTGCATATACGTTGTGGAACGCAATTTTACGATCAAACTTGGTGAATTTATGTCGCATGAGTATGTATTGCTTTGCAGATGCCCTCAAGGAGGAATTTTATCCCCAGTTTTATTTTCATTATATTATAATGGTGTAGGTGAGTCTTTGTCACAGGCGTTTTATTTACATTTCTCAGACGACCTGGAATTTAACATTTTTAGTTATAATCAAAACAAACTAATAAATGACTTTAGTGTAATCCAAGTCATTACTTGGACAACTGGTGCACTGTCAAAGATTTAATCATAAAGTAAACCAAAACGCCATACATGCTTATTTCCAAAGCATCTATAGGCATAAACGAAGACAGTCATTTGATATGTAAAAGACATAAGATTTAACATGTAAACGAATTCAAATATTTTCGTGTTTACATTGATTGCAATTAGTATAATTGCAAAATGGGAAATCAAATAACTTGACTTGACCTCGTGGATGGAAGAACGTTGAACAAGATTGTGAGTTCAATTATGCGGAGAGTCTGTGGACATGTTCCTGATTCAGATAAAGTTGATTAGCAAATTGGAATTTAATTCGATTCCACAACCATATCAAATCGAATCCAGTAAATCATAATCCAAAATCAATTTAATTTACTCCGTCAACTACAATCCCACATAAAAGGCATTATATTTCAAGAGTATCTTTACCAAGTCGATTTACCAGTTAATTAGCCATTTAGAGCAATCAGTTATCAGCCTCACCGTTTACTCTAAACGCCAAATAAATGTAAAAGTACGTTCTTCCAACTAACTTTACACGCAATTCCAAAACAAGGTTAATTGCCAGTGAAAAAGTTCAAACACGTGTACCAGAACTTCATTTCAGTTGTGGACGTGTCATCATTTGCCTGACATTTTTTTTTCATACAGTTCAAGTTGGACCAAACGCAGCCACTTCAATTTCGAGTTGTAATTTTTTTTTGGAAATAAAAGTACTCGTTTTGGAAATGAAAAAGGGTTAATATGTTTACGGCACCAAATATATTAATGCTGGTGCCAAATTTTCAGGCACCAAAAATAATTATTGGTACCAGCATTAACATATTTGGTGCCGCGAAAATTACCACCCAATTAAAACTACTTTTTTCGGCAATAAAATTACTCATTTAAAAATTAGAATTTCTCATTTCGAAAACAAAATCTACTTTCTTCGGAAATCAGAAAACTCAAAATATAAATACATTTTAGTTAAATTTCCCCGTCAATAGAATTAATAATTTTAGGCCATGGATTTCAAAATTTAGATTCTCGGAGAATTCCACACACAAAAAATTCAACACGAATTTCCATTTCCAAAACGAATACTTTTATAAAAACAAAAAGATTAATCCCTTCAATTTTTTCTAGTAGGTCAAAGAGAATCATATCTCAATTCAAAGGTCCCTCCCCAATTAACCACTCTCACGTGACTCACCAATAGTTGGAAAAAATTTCGCGAAAAATTTCAAGTCCGCCGTTCTGCACTGGACCAAATGATCAACGAGTCTGCCAGAAATTTCAATCAAAAAATGCTTTCATTGAGAGAAAACAGAGTAAATTTTCTATTTCTGCAATTCCTCGGAAAAGCCAATATCCTCCCTTTGGAAATAGATGTAAAAACAGGCAAGATTTCGAAACCACGTCCTCGGTGGAAGAAATTTACAACCAACTTGATTCTATCTTTGTGTCGGCTCAACGACATCCACTTGGTCTTGACATTCGTCAAACTTTTGTCTTGTCCATTTGATTTCATCAAAATGAATGTGACCATTCATTTCCTCTTTATATTTGGCTTTATGTTTGTAAACCTCGTGCGCTACACGCTGTTCACCTGGGATACCAACGCAAACGTGGCCATTTGGAACTACATTTTTGCTCAAGATGTTCACCAAGGACGGGATAATGAACCGATGACAGCATCCCCACTTCAATCTGGTCATAGTGGGGTCAGCAGGAAAGGTCACCCATTCAATTTCGTCTCACAAGAAACAATTAAGTTTTTTCAGTTTATAGTTCACTGTGCTGATAAACGCCTCACAAATTAGGTCGAAGTTTTCAAGTTCGATATTATTGATTCCACTTTTAGGAATCGAGGACATTCAAAGGGGTAGACGTTGGACAGACTATTCGTTGCAGGAACTCTTGGTCATTTTCTTTGCGCCGATGTGCTCAGTATCGTCTCTGCTAATAAGCTGTTACCTCGGGATGAACAAGAATCGACTGCAGCTGCTCTATTCAGCAGTACCTGAAAAACTTCGAGGGGATTGGAGTTTCGTCTTGTCAATGATGGCCGACGCATTCTCCCTTTTTTGTCATGTAACATCCTTGTACTTCTTGCTAACTGAGCAGCTCTTGTTTTTTCTCAAAGTCGATGCTACCATAAATCAACTCAGACGCCGATTGAGGTGAGTAAACTCCCTTGGAAATAAAAATGTCAACAAATCGAAACTGGCACAAGGAGCCCTAGTCTAGGACTCGCTTCTTGAATTCATTTTTGATGTTTCACAAACATGTTCATTTTGATGCTTTCCAGTCCATGACACTAGATTCATTTTCCAATTCATCTAGTTTCAAATAGCTGGGTGAACATTCAGAATATTTTTTCAAACCGAAATCACTTCACGAAGTTGAAATAGCTTTGAATTCTAATTTGAACTTTGAGGTATATATAAAAATAAGGTCATATTCTAGGGTACCGCTAAAACTCGCTTAATGTTTTGAATTGAAATGACTTTTGAAAGGTTTGTCCACAGGAACTCGACACGGAACTCCCGATCTTTGATAATGGAAACGTTGGCTGACATCAAATTGCTCATCGTAGCAATCCGCCTGTTCAATCATGTGCACTCCCACCTGATTTATGCGATGAAGCAAGTATCCATTACGGCAGTCATTCTGAGTTGTGTCTTTGCACTGAAAATGATGTCGGCTCATACTATTTTGAGTGGAGTCCACTACTTGATCGCTGTCGACATGACGATCTTCTTCTCGATCGTCTACATGACGGCATTCAAGATCCCTGATCTCCTCAACCAGCTCAAGCACCAAGTGCAGGTCAGTGCAAGAACGTCCCTGAATGTGGATGAAGGACTATTCGTCAAAAAAGTGGTCAAGGGAATCCCCAACGCAGGATTAAAGTCGCTCATTTCCACACTCTTGAAAGAATGTCTACTCCAAATTTCATTGACTTTTGTGTGAAGCAAATTGTTGGTCTCATGATCATCTTCCGTTGAGAAGCTCTGGGAATGACGTCTCAGTGGATGAAAATAATCATTATAAAGAAACAAAATATTGTTTCTGGTAGTCGGAACAGTCAATATTACAAAGCCACTTGGTCACATCAGAAATTATTCATCTCCTAACAATAATCTTTTCAGCTGTTGTGTACTGTCCACTGACAACATCCAGATTCCACATCTAGTCCTCCCGCTATCCTAATTAAATTCATATTCAAGCGTGTATATCCGTGGTCACCGCCATATAAAGTCCTTGTCGTTGTTGACACCTGACATAGTTAAACTATGAGGGTGCTGAAGGTACCACAACAATGCTGTAGTCATAACTTAGTTACAACAAAATTTAGAATAAATTGAAAACTTTGTATAGAAAATGATGAAACTATTTCTCCCAAAGCAAAATGAAACTAATGTGTGTGGATACAAATCATATTTTGAAAGTTTCCATTGACTTGATTTCATGTCGAGCTTATTTAAACAAAATTGTATTGAAATCGTTAAATCTGAACAAGCACATTTATGTGGTTTTGTCTGCACTTACCAGAATTGTCTGATGGAGACCATCAGACATCTTGCATCGTTGGAATACATTCAATCCCCTCCTTATAATTCAACTCCATGTAGGAATTTTGTCTACCTTTAACTCCAATCATACTGTTAAAATTTGATAAAACGAATCCCACAAAAATTATACAGTTTGTACATTTTATCTAATTGAATCAAAGTTAATACAACTCTAGACAAATTTAATAAAACAAGTTTTTAATATTCAGTGACGCTCGATGACGAGTCATCCTTTCACAGCTAAACGCACACAAAATTTTTTGTGGGGACTCGAATGTAGATTCTTAGTGACACGAAAACAGGAAAAGGAGATGGTTTGACTCAATTTCTAATCCACATTTTAGTCAAAATAGGATGTTTTTAATATTGTACAGCTATTACTATGAATAGTATATAATAATAAATAATAATAAGAATTCCTATTCCTAATAGGGTTCGACTAAAAGCCATTTTTTGAGTATTATCTGGGCCGGGATAGTAAAAGCCAGCGGTTTAGAGGTCACAGTAATGATTGAACCAATAAATTTATTGTATTGATGACTTTTATGTCATCGTCATAATTAATTGTGGAAAAGATATTCTATTTTATCGGTTGCACAAGTATCTTTAAACATTATTCCAACTTTATTTTACTTAAATTTGATTGTAGTCATCTATCTAAGTCTAGAATAATTACAATCAGTGTTCGAGGGCCGGCAGAAAGTGGCCGGCAAAAAGTGGCAGAAAGTGGCAATTGCCACCCAGAATTTCGTGGCAGAAATGGCAGAAAGTGGCAGAAAGTAAATATGTAGTCCATGTCTTTAAAATCGTAGAATAGAGTATGGAATTCACAGTGAATAAGTTGGAATTGTTTAGAAATTAATTAATCCGAGGGTGTAGAGTTTCGTTTTAAAACTTAAGGGCTGCTGTTTTCTGTTCTGGAATTTGAATTGAATGTACAAGAATTTATGTCACAAGTTCAGGTGTAAATATTGTAACTACCCGTAAATATATTAAAAGTTCTGGTGAAAATATTTGCCGAAAATTGAT
>JAQHQX010000566.1:0-12138 GCA_034694425.1 Arrhopalites sp. Gr-Col-00791
ATATTATGAGGTCGAATTTTTCGTTCATGATTTCTCGAACTTGGGGTACTTGGTAACCCCGCCTGCAGATGTCTCCAATTATGTCCGCATAACCAAGGAATGGGTTCATGACAAAGTTTATGAGATCAAAGAATGGAGTATTTCGCATCTCGTAAAAGTTTGGCATCGTCCCTTCGTCTTGCATCTCCTCCAAACTCAAAACTTTTATATTCCTCACGTTGGGCATATCCACAGAACTCGGGTAGGGATTAATCATAGTCAGATCATGACCTCGCTCTGCCAACTTGAGGAGTAGTGGCTCATACACAAGTTTGTGACTTTTAGTTGCAAAAAAACTCAGGGATAAAATTCGGACTCCATGAGAGCCCCATAAATTTCCTAAAACAAGTGGCAGAAGCAGCAGAGACTGAACTCGAGTCATTTCAATTGTCAATTATCAAACACGTTATTCTATTTATTTATTTCAACTTTCCTGGCACTTTGATCTTAAATTGATTCAAGGTAGAGGTGGGATCGAGTTCACAAAGCGGACTTAAATTTCAGTATTAATGGAATTTCTGAAGCAAGATTTGTTAGATGTTGAAATCAATGAAAATCTAGTTGAGCTAATACAATTAAAACAGTGTACGAAAGTTTAAATGTGATGTTTAAATTAACACTATTTACAACGAATATGAAATCATAATAAATATTACTCTTTTAAAATTGACCGTCAAGCTGAAGCAGCAGCTGAAGGTTCTGTTTAATTAAAATAAAATATATGCGACATTGAATGGACCACAGAAATGAAGCGACAGAGAAGGCAAAAGCAATGCCAAGGGCATGGACTGAATAATGGACAGTGTGATGCACAAAAAAAGATAATCGTCACTTTATGGAGAAGAAGCACATGCTTTATTTGCTCGAATGGGTAGAGGGACGTAGTGGAGCTACTTCAATGCTTCAATGATTGAAGTGACCTTGGATTCCAAGGTTTGGAACATGGCTATCTCATCTCTGATATCTGCTTAATGGCTTGAACATGGGGGAATGACATTTACAGTCAGCAGCAATTTCAAATATTAGTTGATGCAAGTAGACCAACAACATTTTTGTAAAGGTAATAGATGCGAATGTGCCAAAACCCATTTATAGTGAAACCATTCAGAAAGTGCCGATGGAGACTCTACAGATGCCCTTGACTCAATGCTAGAGAGTGAAAAACAATTGATGATATTAGAAGTAAATCTTGACAACTGAACAATATTCGTTTTGAAGGAACCGATTTTTTCTGTTTAAGAATTTAAAGGTGAATTTTTAATTTCTATGAAAAGACAAATTGTTGTCTACATGTAAAATCAATGCAAATATATTGTGAAAAGTACAAAAATTCCAGTTTTGTATTTCTGTCAAATTTTGAAGTTAAAAATTGCAGTTGTAGGTTTCTGGTTCCAACATTTTGATTTTTTTTTGTAAAACTCGTATTTGCGATGATAGATTCACGAAATTTTACTCTAAAATACCTACCACCCTCTTATTCACTCTCCATGATTAAACAATCACAACTAAACATGACAATAGCTGTAAATGCTGTAATTTAATTTTCGAGAAAGTATCTCTTAAAAGGAAAGAGAGAGAATTTTTCTATAACATTTCAATTACTCGACAAAATCCTATTGGCTCCTATTGTAGTTGTCGGGTTTTGGAAGCAAAATCTTCAAAGAACCAGAAATACTTGCCATTTATTTTGATTTTCTTTTAATTACTACATTTTTTTGACAAACAATTAATTTTAGATGAACGAGTATTTAATCTACTTTTTAAACATAAAATCGCATTTCCCTCCCAAATGAAGTTGCCGGCTTTTGGTTCTAAGCTCTTCAATTGAGCAAAAGGTTGACTTAGTTAGACCGTCTAACTTTGACGAAAGAAGTATTTTTTAGACGGACTATCTATATTTTTGGCGGTCAATCTATTGATTAGACAGAGCTACCTATTAAATTGACGGAACATAATACATATGTGTTCATTTCTAATTTTATTACAAATTAGTTCAATCGATACGTTACCATAAACATAATTGGACCACCATTTGCAAATCGTTATTATACTCGAGCGTTGTACAAATATATCACTTAACTGTAACGACTCGTTACTAACGAGGTAGATTTGAACATATTTTGTATAATATTAGCTCACTCAAAGATAACAATTTATTGATATGTCATCATAATGTCAACAATTTCTTTACCAAAGGAATATAGACTTACAGTCCGTTTATTTGGATATCCGAAATATTCGTGGCTGCTCTTGGTCCACAAGGTCCACAAGTTCATAATTTCTTCGACAATGACTTCGCTCCACTTATTCACTGAAGGGCAGGTTTCAAAGTCGACATCACCATATCCAAATTGAGCCATAATTCATCACCCCAAAATGCTACTAGGTCAATGTACTTTGATGTGTATCACCTGCATTTGGAGCTGCAGCATTATTGAAGCTGCGATTCGTCGTGGTCAATCGGAGATGGTTGCACCTTCTACCATTAGCTCGATCCTGAAAAGTTTGCAGTACGCAGAAAAGTGCATGATCCATTTCATAGAGGTCGACCATTTTTTGGATTTGAATGGAATCGCAGATGGTGCAATGATAACTGCAAGCCAGGTCCAGGAACAAAATGAGCAAATGATGCCAACTCAGAGAACATTGTTAAAGAAAAGTTTGATCATGTCAGCCAAGCATATACACTGGTATGCTGTAGTCTACTTGATCTCCACGATTGGAAAATATAGCGATGACTTGGACAGAAATGTTCGATGGATTTTTACCCAAGCAGCCAACAGACAATACTTTGAGAATCCTTCGAGTCATACTGTCATTGATCCAAAATACATTTTCATGATTCTAGCAACAGAAACACAGACAACATTTAGGTTGAGGGATCGTCAGCAAGAGAAGAGAATAGTCAAGGCCCCACTATTTGTCCTGTCCTTTGTACCACATCCTCTGGAAGAAGAGAAAATGATCAAAGGACCCTTTGTCTGGCACACGGAACTAATTCGAGGAACCTTCATCTGCACCCGTTGCACAAGCAAAATATATTATGAGTATTTCGACTTTACCTGCAGATCTGAGATATTATCCAAATGTTTGGACGAACTCAAAAGGTGCTACAGAAAAGCATTAGATGGCGGCAGAAACATTTTTTCAAAATGGGAAAAATCAGAACAATTGATGAAGTTTGAGACGACAAAGATTTTGGGAACTCTCTCGATGAGCCATATCCCGACGGAACAACTTTTGGGCACCGAGATCCTCAAGGTCCTAAATTTTTCACAGTATTCTAAAAACGATGGAGAATCGGCTCATGTTTATTTTGGGAAACTGACCGAAGATGTCATGTCAAACCATCATCGATATCCTGTGGGCTACACGATGGCCTACCAATTCCTCACTTCAGTCGGAGTGTATCCGGTAAAAACAAGTTTCGAAATCTATTTCGCAACTTTTGGTCACCTCATTTGGGTACTGCTTCTGGATCTCATCCTGATGACATGCTTTTTGATGGCGCGTTTCTTGAAAAATAGAAAAAACTTTGTTTTGCCAGAGATTCCCTTTGCTTTTCTCTGGATCGTAGGGATCTTTTTGGATCAGTGCAATGGCATCTGGTCTCCACAAGCGAATATCGGTAGGGTAAAGGTTTTTCAACGATTTATTTTTGCTACTTGGCTCTACGCTGCATTCGTACTGGGAAGTACTTACAAGGGTATTTTGAACGCGGATTACGCCTTAGAGTATCCTTTGGTATTAAAATGGGAGACATTGGAGAATCTCTTGAGGGTTAATCCGAATATTAATCTCTATGTCATCCTGAAAAATTCATCGAGTTTCTGCAAATACGATTATTACGATTATTACGAATTTAATGATACGTCATGTGACAATACACTCTTTCATCAATGTCATGATCCAGAATGCGCTTTCTTTCCTGAAATATTGGAAAAGTCTTATCATCTGACTAAACTCTGCTGGGACCGCAGTAACTGCAGTTCCAACGCTGGCTTTAAATTTTTCGAAAGTATCTGCAATTACCAAATTGAATTTACTAAAATTTTCAATGCTTTCAGCTGCATTCGATTTTTCTGTTTGCATCAGCTACAGAAAGCAGTTGGTAAAGTGTTTTCGAAAACCGATTTTGCTATCGTATCACCGAGACAAGATTTTGAAAAGTTGTGGCGGGTTTTTCTAGATGCTTCAAGAAAGGTAAAAGGATTTCAAGTAGCAAACAATCTGCATACTCAAGATGATTTCGCAAAAACGGTGGAATACTACTATGTAACTTCATCAGTTAATGAAGCCGAAAATGGTGTAGTCGTCAGCAGAATGGAGAGACTACTTTGTTCGGGAATATATTTCATGTGGAAAAAACATGAAGAATCTCATGTTGATAAGGTAACAGAAGGTGAACAGATATTTAAACCATTGTCGCTTGATGGTTCCATACATTTGGTATTTCAAAGTATCTATTTCGGAAGTGCATTTTGTTCTGGCTACTTCGTGCTTGAAGTCTCTTGGAGACGTCTCGCGAAATGATGGACCTCATCTTTTGTCGCTTTGTCGATACCTTCGACTTGGATCTTATAAATTTTGTTGTTAAATTAATCGAAATGGTCGAGCTATAAAAACAAATTATGTGAAAATTCTACAGGACTAGTACATAACAACATGGAGTGTGAAACTGAAGTACGTATGCACTGGGCATGCTCCAATAGAAATATAGTCTGTTCTTTCAATGTCGAGTGTTATTCTTTCTTCTAGCAAAAAAAGTGAACTTATAATCAGAGTAGGGAAGTTGGTGCTTGAGTATTTTTGAATCGATACTCAAACTTTGTGTAATAAAATATTGACTAAAATTCATGCAGAAAGTTTGAATACGCATTTAAATTACCATAGGAATAGACGACCCTAGATGGTTTCTTGTAGTTGAAGAAAAATGTTGAGAAATCAATTAAAAGTTAATGATTCCAAAGAACTTTTTTATAGAAATCGATTTTTGATTCTGAAAGGAGAATGGATTTTCCAATTTTCCACGAAATGAATAACAAAAGGAGATTTCATCTATACCATAATTACTTTATTTTTCACGAACCAGCTTAATGAGGTTACAGTTCCAGAAACCATATTTATAATTATCAGAATGATTAAATGTAATTAGAGTTTCCGAGTAAATTGGATCGAGTGCTGTAAAAGAGGCAATTGAAAAAGTAGCCCAATTATTTCACTCAACCCCAAAAATTTATAGGAAACTCTGGAAAACCAAATCAGAATCAAAATGACACTTTTTATTCACCAGCGATTCCGATTCCATTCAGGGTTTGATAATCGTACATTGTAGAGGCAGACTCTTTTCATGCCAAAAGTTTCATATTTTGGTGCTGCAATACTATTTAGAGGTAGCAATATTGAGTCAGTCAATAAATGTATTGTATTGAAATTTCTTGGTTTTTATTGAAACTAATAAACAATGTGACCGACTGAATTTCAATTGCCTGTACATATGTCCATATTCAGCACAATTCTAAATTTTCACAGTTAATCCACTAGTTGGAGTGTCAATCTCTGACCTGAGTATGTTCTGTGCCTTAAGATAAGTCGTACATGAAAAATTTCATAAAACCCGATTGCTCAAAATCTCTGTAAGTTCAGGTGTGTCAGATTTTTCAAAGTTTTGATACATCCTGACAAAGTGCAGAATAATGTGATTGTTAGTCCCAAAGAAAGAGAAAAAAAGCTGTCGACATTCGGTTAAAGTCGATATTTGAATATTTATTTATTTATTTAACGAACATTTATAATTTTTAAAGTATTTAAAAAATTAAATAAGTAATGAAGTTGGTGGTTCTCTACAAGAAAAAGGTTGGCTACCATTGCCAGGGAGTCTAAGAAACCATGAAGCAATATCAGGGTAAACTTTGTGATACGCAGGTTCAATTACCCTATGGCCTTCCTCATCTACAACCGAATATTCCCATAACTTCATACAGAGGCTACACCACCAGTTCAGCCAATAAAGTTCGTATTTGTCCTTCCACAAAAAATATTTTAGATACTCCTCAGGCCGTTCATCTAAAAACTTGATATAGTCCGCCAACTCTTTGACAGAAGAAAAAGTCATAGCATCTATAAAAGAGCCTGGTGGTGCTGCTACCCCATAGTTGGCACCACCATAAACTATGGGGACCATGTCGTGCTCTAATGCCTCAAAAAACTTTTCGGTGACGTAGTCGATGCACAAAGCGTTCTCGAAGGATAAATAAAATTTATAAGATTTACCCAACTCTGGATAACACGATGACCAATTGCTGTCATAGCGCTTTTTTGAACATTTGAATTTACCGCATTGCCCGTAAACATCTATGGGGACATGTTTTTGCAATTGTGAAGCCAACCGCTCCCTCTGACTACTCGTTTTACAATGGGACACAGTCCATGCGACTAGTTTTGTCTTTTCAGGTGGGAGGTAGCGGGATTTTAATTCTGTCAATTTTTCTTGGGAGATTTTGGTAGAATGATAGGCAAGGTCAAGGGCTTCCGAGGCGGATACGGTGACATTGGGTTTTTGGCGGAAATTGTAGTAGAAGATTGGACAGTCAGAATCTCGCCGATAAGTCATCGTCCAATTGTATTCATTTGGAAGATGACGAATTTTGAAATTTCGTGGCGGCTCCTGACGGAAAAATACTCGAATTTGATTAAATTTTCGTTGGACTGGAAGATACCTGGTAGAAAATTTTCAAAATAATTGAATTTCAAAATTAGGAATTTGTCGTAATGTGATTTGAAATTTTAAAAAGTATTAACTCGTTTCTACTCACATGTCACTTCCTTTTTCCTGGTTCGCATGAACAGCTATTGCATCCACTTGGTCCGCTAGTGTTTTGTTTTCAGTGACGTCACATTTGGCAGGACAGTCATTGGATGCAATAAACGATCCGATTGTATAAAAACTTCGAATTTTTTCTGTGTTGGTTGTCCAAATCAAAATTTTTAACGAATTTGAAGTCAGTTCTGATATTTTTACCATTTTCTGACTCTGATTCGAATTGTTGAGATTGAAAAACTGAAAAAATTTGCACATCAAATAACTTCTTTTGGTGTATGTATTTTAATTGTAATAATAATTATTACTGTTGAATAGTAAATCCCATAATTTTAACCCATTCCGAATTTGATCTCGAACAAGTATTTTCCTACACAAAAGGATCTCTTGGGACAAAAACTTTGTATTTTTTTCTGGGCCAAAATTACGAGATTTATGGTATGTGGTAAATAAAGTTAAAATGAACAAATTACAGTCGCATCCAGATTAATCAGTCTAAATGGGTGCCAAGTGATGTACTCGTTCTCATATAGAAACCCCATGCACGTGACTAAGGACAAGATGGCTGATGCGATGATGCATAACTGAAGTTTCTTGATCGAGGGATGCTCCATTAAAACTATTTGATGGGCACAAAGAAGAGGCTTCATCAATTTTGAAAATTTAAAACAGAAACATTTTTCGCCACGTCATACAAAGAATTTACATAAATGGGCAATTAAAATTAATTGGCTATACTGAACACCTGACTGCTGTATCTTTATGGCGTCGTACGGAAGTGCTTTAGTCATATCTTTCAAATTAATTTTTAGGTCGACCTGGATGATGATTAAAAAGTTGCAGTATGGTGGTAGTGAGATTTTCTAGTAATTTTGTAAAAAAAAATGTCATCATTTTTTGTTTTGAACCTGAAACAAAGTCTCATACGATTGTCCTCACCATAAAGATTGAATAGGCAATTGATCTTTTGATGTGGCCGACAATTGCACTGTAACTAAAGTTAAGTAAATAAATAGAATTATTTGTAGAGGTTTCGGGAGAACATGGAATCATTCAGGATTATTACTTTCATTTAATCAGACTTTATACTAGATTTTCAGATATTGAAATATAGTGAAAACATTTTTGCTGAATCTGCAAAAAAGTCATTGTAGATATACTGTATTCATACCATCATAATAAATGCTTTCCATGTCCACGGGTCTTCCTAATTTTATCTTCTCAATTACAATCTATCTCCCAGTTGAAAATTTATCTCCCATTCATAAATTTATCTCCAAGTCAGATGGCGTCAGTTTTCTTTAACTGCGCTCCACACTGATTTATTTTTCCAAAAGGAAGGAAGTAATTACTCCAAAAATTTTAAAATTTTAAATGGAAATGTTTTTTTGATTTTTCCAGTTTTACTGAGAAAATAGGTCAATGACCATGACAACATGCAATATAAAGAAATTTTTAAGAAAAAAAAATTCCTTTAATAAATCAGTGTGCGCTCGCTCGCTAGTTGAATCAAACAAGCCATGCAACAAGTAGCGAGCGCAGCGAGCGCTGTTAGAAAAAACTGACGCCACCTGACTGGGAAATAGATTTCAATTTAAGTGATAGGAGATAGGTGGAAGATAGAATTAGGAAAGCCCCATGTCGATAAATTACGCTACTCAATCAACATTTAAATCATGCCTATTTTATTTTTCAAAAACAACAACTATATATTATAAATGATTGCTCAAGTGATTTTATTTCTATAAATCAAGATTTATTTGGTCGAGAAATCCCTGTTTGTTTTTCTGCGAATGCAGCTGCTGCTTGAGCTTGAGGTGAATCTGTACCTATTCCTGAGTTCTTGGCCTTGGCTGGAGCATTCCTTTTTGATAAGGGCGTTCTAGAGTCACTCAAACTTGAGGGGATCTCTACACCATCTTTGAAAAATTACATTTAATTTTTTTCATGCCAAAAATTACTTTCGTCATTTAAGTAATGAAATTGTGAATTTACAATTGTACTCTCCACTAAAAAATTTAAATTAAATTAATCTTTTAACTTAAAACTCACTCAAACTCAATCCCTCCATTTGGACAATGAGGAGACACGAGACTACCAACAGGAATACCAAATCCAACTTCATTTTGTTCAGTTAAAATGACTATTTGAATTCATTTTATATTGAAGAAACGTCTAAAGAACTAACTAATGGACGTTTAGAATGTTTGAATACGCATTGAGAAATCAACTAAAAGTTAATGATTCCAAAGAACTTTTCTATAAAAATCAATTTTTGAGTCTGAGAGGAGAATGGATTTTCCAATTTTCCACGAAATGCGTAACGAAAGGAGATTTCGTGTATATTATAATGATTTTATTTTCCACGAACCAGCTTAATGAGGTTACAATTCCAGGAACCATACTTATAATTATCAGAATGATTAAATATAATTAGAGTCTCGGAGTAAATTGGATCGAGTGCTGTAAAAGAGGCAATTGACAAAACAGCCCAATTTTTTCACTCAACAGCAGCAATTTCAAATTTATAGGGGACTCTGGAAAGCCAAATCAGAATCAAAATGACACTTTTTATTCACCAGCGATTTCGATTCGATTTCATTCAGGGTTTAATAATCGCATATTGCAGAGGCAGACTCTTTTCATACCAAAGGTTTGATACTTTGGCCCTACAGAACATTTAATTTTAAACGTGATATAAACACGGGTAAAGTTTTCTACGAAAACAAATCTGACCGAAATCCTAAGAAATTTTGTCAAATGTTTTTAAAATATTCTTATGTAGAGAACGGCCATCACGAGTAATGAAAAAACTCATAGCAAAATTGTTAAAAGCGGATGAAAGTTTTGAAATTAATTTCTAGAAGTCAGTAGATTGATAAGCTTCACAACCAAATAAACAATGGGAGCATATTACTCTATTTGCTATCGAAGAGTCGACTAAAGGAAGTGCAATTTTGTACATAAAGTTGTTATTGATCATTAAAAATACATCAATGCATTGTATTGTACTGTAGGCCAAGTTATGACTTAAATGCAGCTTCATGTAGGTTGAAGTCTCTGACTTACATTAACATTAAGCTACATTTTATTATTTTTTTCAAAATGTACAAAAAAATTAATTGATCCATCCGACTAATTACGTTTTTGTGTTGAATATAAAACTCCCAAATGTAGATTTTAGATAATAGGTTTTTTTAAATTAAAAATAATGCTATATACATATGTAGAGACTCAATAAAAAGTCCAATATGTCGACTCATCAATCAATCAATGGTTGTGATCGTCCTAAAAATTCAAGTCATACGAAAAAATTTAGTACATGAATGTTATAGTTGAGACAATGAATGAATGCCTTGGAACGTGAAATATGATTTTGATTTAATTTACCGGGGCACTGGGTATTCTTCAAGGAGTCACAAGTACCCATATCTTTATTGAAGACAAGGTTCCCTGGACAAATTCGATGCAAACCCACAAGGCTATTTTCCTCACAAAAAAAGTAGGCAGCACAATTACGCTCATCCTGGTAATATCCACACGGTTTCCCCTTACACGAAAATGAACTCTTGCTCGGACGACCTATTAAAATGGAATCCAAGTTCAAGTTGCCCCATTAAAATTTCTAATAAATCAGAATTACATTTTGAAATTGGAGAGTGAAAAAGCTCAAAAGGTTTACCTCCACATTGA
Source organism: Arrhopalites sp. Gr-Col-00791 (assembly GCA_034694425.1). Classification (NCBI taxonomy): domain Eukaryota; kingdom Metazoa; phylum Arthropoda; class Collembola; order Symphypleona; family Arrhopalitidae; genus Arrhopalites; species Arrhopalites sp. Gr-Col-00791. Next base: position 10,553 of record JAQHQX010000566.1, read on the forward strand.
ACATATTGTGAATGATCGCACATTTGTAAATTAGGATCAAAATAAAGCCTATGTTGACAAGTGGTTCTGATTCCATCAGCTCCTCCATTGCAAATGAAAAAACTTGCACAGTCCTGAGGATCTTCGTACCTTCCTATAGCTTTATTGGAGCAACTGAATGTACCTGAAAGAGAATATATACTTTTTTGAAATAAAATTGTTAAGTCGAATGAAATTTAGAAAATCACACCTTGCTCTGATAGGATGTCTCACCATGTGTAGTAGGGTGTGGTTTTACTATGGTGGTTGTGGTGGTAGGGACTTTTTTAACCTTTGATTTACAAAGGTAAACAGACTTAATTTTGCATTTCCCGCTAGACAATGCTATTGGTTGTCCTGCTTTGAGAGACAAATAACCACATTCAGTTTCACGAGGGAAATGATTCCCTTCATTTGGGAGAAACCAGTCCATTTTAACAGGTGAATCATCTCCCCAAAGCCAGTTCTTTCCATTTGGTGGTCTTTCTGCAGAAATTCTAATGATTCCATCGAGTACTAGGCCCGGGGATACTGTAATGATTCAACAAGTATGTCATTCATCATCATAGATACAGTCATTATAATCACGTAGAAAAATAGGAAAAACGAAAAATCATTTGAAAGAGGTTTTACGCGCTTGATGAACAAAGTCTTAGGGCTTTGAAAATATTATTGACGATGATTGATTTCGATTCAATTTTAAAGTCTACGTGCCCTTAGTGAATCCTTGTGTGAATGAACGTAAAACCTCCTAGTTTTTTATTTTCCGTCTAGGTGCTTATAATGAGTTCTTAAATCACATTCATCAAAAAATAAAATTTTCAATGTCTACTTCAAAATGTAGTTTAAAATAATACAGTTTAAAGTTTAAATAAAAGTAGTTTAATTAAATACGTACTTTTAGCTATCTGCTTTCTTAGAAAAGAGCTTCCTAGAAAACTTAGTTCTTCTTTGGTTGAGACAGTGGCAAGTGTCATGCCGCGATTAATGCAATCTTCATATGATTCTTCATTGTTTTTCATCGTCTTTTTGGTGAAATTTCAACGATAGTCAATTAAATCAAATTAGTGGAGGCAGTTCAGTTTAATCTTAATTAGCAGAAACTACAGTACAAGTCGGATAAGGGATCCTCAGCGAAAAACGGTGTTGAGTTTTTGCAAGGGTATGCATTTAGGCGCGGAGGAAAAAATTAAAAAAAAATTTTAGCATCATACAGCGTAAGTCATCGTCAATACTAAGGGTATCCCTAAAACCCATTCGCCCTCTACCGATCCATCATATCCATCATCCGCCTCATTCGCCCTACTCCAACTGGTCATTCGCCTCATTAACTGTATTTTCATTGATGGTGGAGCGAGAGAAGCGATGAATTTCAAACACTACATCCCCAGCTACTGAGAGTGGAGCGACTTAAGCCGCTTTGTATTACATTCTTAACCCGTGACACTACCTAAACACTGTATTCCTGACACTATTTGCCTGGGGGATGTACAGTGTTTGAAATTCGTCTAACTCGCTCGCTTCGCTCGCTCCACCATCAATAAAAATGCAGTTAATGAGGCGAATGA
>JAQHQX010000567.1:0-12129 GCA_034694425.1 Arrhopalites sp. Gr-Col-00791
CGCGCGTAAAAATTCAGGCAGTATTCAATAATTTTTAGTGGGATATTCAATTTTTTGTCAATACTTTTCAATATTTGCATTACAAAACTAAAACAAATTTACGAAAATGTCACATAACTTATTGTTAGTAGTTGAAAAGTGCATTGGTGAGATGATCGAATATTGTAGCATCGAATTGTGCTGCCATTCATCAATTTTGAATTTTTGGAACCAAAAATATTGTTTGAGCTTTTCAAGACGAATTTGGAAAAAACTCGGAACTTAGGTAAGTTATGGTGCATTTATGGACACAATAATAATAATAATGCCTTGTCTTTCTCTTGTATGGTACTTACTATACAAGTGTGAATTATGTTTAGATTTTGTATAAAATGTACATACAATGTACAAAATGTGGAGATATGTGTATAGTAGCATAGTTGTACATTTTGTATTTTCACTCCATATACTTCATATTCACATGATATGCATTCCAACAACACTAGGCGATAACTCATTTATCTGAAACATCTACAACATTAGTTTATCCTTTGTTCTTGATACACTTTCAAATTGAACCACCAAAGTTTATTAGTAAAACACCAAAATTGTCACTAAAATTGTGATCCAGACATGACTGATTCAAAATTTTAAAGTTGAGCTGCAGGTCTTTCAGTAATCGCAGGGTACTGGCTTGATCCAAACTCGGCCAGCTTGGAGCAGCAGACCTGGCAAAATCGACGCCATTCGGCATACTCTACAATGATCAAAAATCATAATAATTAATTTTAAGCACTTGATAGTTCATTTGTTTTAGAAAGTAGACTTAGGTTTGTCATAAGAGACTCTACAACAACCAGGCTTCAAACCCGAGCTTAGCGGGTGCCCGCATTCATCGGAAGAGCATATCAGGCGATGCTCTGAGTTCATCTTCCTGCACCTTCAACAAAAGATCACGGTGATCGTATTGATCTAAATAAAATAAAATAGTAAATTCGTATAAAAAGAAATCAAATGTGATAATAGTTGTATTTTGCAACTTCCTTACCCCCATCTCTATCCCTTGACCAACTCCGGTCACGACCCTGTCTCTGTCTGTTCACTCGACGCATCAAAAAATAATCAAAATACTTATGCAAAGTCGTAAAATATTTCTGATCGCATGTTCTGACTCAGAATACTAAAATCTATATTTTTATATATTTTAGCAACTTTCCGTGATCAAAATGTTGAAAAAACTTCTAAACGAAAGACGTTCAAGTTATGTTATTCTGTCTGAATGAGCCGTGTTTCTTTTACTTACTTTTTATGAATTAGAAATGGTATCTTCTTCAACGAAACTCTTTTGTGACAACAAACTTGCTCCTGTAGTAATTAACGAAGCAGTTTTCGACTTAATTATTTTATCACTTTGTTATATAAGTAATTTCCAATAAAGATCTACCCACGTCATAATCCTATCATGTATAATATTAGTGAGGAGTTTAGTAAAGAAATTCCTTTGTAATTGTCTGGTACCACCCAATCTCCTTTTTATGAATAGTAACTAGTTCTGAGTGTGCCCTTTCCAAGGGTACCCCTTCCTTATCCCACACTTTATTTAACAACTCTAGGAGATTACCTTTCCAATTTATTGGTAAAAGTTTATACACTTCATTTGGTATACCATGGAGGCCCGGGGTTTTCTTATTGTTAATTCGTTTGAGCACTATATCTCAGTCATGTGTGGTAATATTTCTGTACATCGTAAAAGGTATATGGTACCAATTTTGGGGGCATAATGTTTGCATAGAATTTTCCCCAGACTTTTGGGTTTATTTCATTACCTATAATACTAGTCTGTTTCTTGAATTTATTGACGACTGTCCAAAAATCAATAGAGTTTCTAGTATTACCTAGATCCTTAATTAACTTGTTTTCGTAATTTGTACATTTTTCCTTAAAAATCTTCTTACTGTCTAGAAATTTTTGGACCTTGGCATCGGTGCCCTCATCTAAGCTATAGCATCTCATTTTAAAATGAGTTGTAATGGTCGTTTAAATTCTCGTCTTTTGGGGGTACCCTGACTTCTAATCTTGCATAAAAGTTCCTTTCTCCTTATCTCTAAGCTTAATATTTAAGGTATTTATCGTAATGGTACATGAGCACCTCAAGTTTTGAGTGTTTATATAAATATTTTTATCTATTGGACCTGTTATTGGGAAATGATCCGATTCAGAGTAATTTAACACTTTACATTTTGTGATATCACTTACCAAATTATAGTTTACAAAACTCAGATCTAATACACTTATCCTGCATTTATTAGAACCAATTTTCTTGCAGTTGTGTCAGTTGCAAATAAATAAGCGGTATAATTTTAAGGGGCAAAACACAAGTAAATTTATTTAAACTTTAAATTGACCTTTGGGGAGACTTAAAAATAATCGGGGGTTCCAGTACTTACGTGACCTCTGCTCAAAATGTAGTAACCCAAGACAAATTGTAACAACCCAAGACAAAATGTAACAATTCAAGACAAAATATAACAATTATATGAGGAGATCCTTCTACCTCAACAACAAAATTCGCAATGTCCAGAAAAACATGGCTGAGCATAGGCAACTCTCAAATCGACAAAAGTACAGATTTGCCTATGCTCACCTCCCCCTCTTCTCGGACACACATTCCTTTCCTATCTCTAACCTGGCCTCTGTCTCTCACTTGTCCCTACCATTTACCACCACAACTTTACTCTATTTTATGATTATGTGTGTACATATTGTACACACCATGAAATTGCGACACAGTAAGTAGCAGATCCTTGTTTATCCCCTTCTGTTCTTCCATTTAATAGTACCATTGGTAGGTCATTTAATCTATCTAGGAGTTTTTCCCCTCTCGAGTCTACTTTTTCATCCATGGATCTTCTGTGTACCCTGGTATGTTCGTTCTCACACATAATATTTTCTAAATAAAGTGCCAAGATTCCCCACGTGACAATTAAAATCTCCCCCGATCATAATTTTGCTAGCGGGTCTTCGTCTAAGATTTTACTGATTTCATATTTTAATTTATCAGTACTAGTAAGATACTTCTTTTCATCAACCGGGAGGTAGACGTTGATATTATAGAAACCAAATCTTTTATTTGACACTTTAGCAAGAACTGTATCTATTTTTGTTAAGGGCCACTTCAAGTTTTTGCGTAGCAACAAGTAGATTATAGGCTAAAAATGACAACCGCTGACAAGCTCACAGGTTCCATTAACAGACCAAATGGGGCAAAAGCTTCCACAAATGTACATTCGAGTACGGCGATTGCGACGGGGTTCCGCCCATTGTCTTATCATGTACCCTTTTTGAACTATAAGGGATCAAACAATCCGTTCTGTCTTGCTTACCAACAAGAAAATATTCAACACAAAATTCTTTGTAAACAAATTTAAAATTTCGAAGCTGACGTAAGTGGAGCACATCAGATTTTGTTTACTCTCAATTTTTTTCCGGATCTTCCCTCTGTTCTAAGTATTGTAATCTTAATATAATACTTTGATATAATTCACAATTAGAAGAGTTTGATCGTAAACTCAGTTTACATTACATAATTCACTTGTTAATGGATCCTCCACCGAACAACAGGATATCAGCGACTCGAATTTTCATACTCGTAACGAAGGGAATCAAGTCACTTGGCGTCAGTACATTCCAGACTTGAACTACCGTTGGCCTTAGCTCCTCAGCACTATTGAACTGACTTCCAATAGTATAAACACATCGGGCTAGCAATGGGCAAACATGGGTCCTTCATTTGCTTGCGTCTTTTTAGAAATCTCTTCAAACGACTCGACTTAGAGGACCACCTCATTTATCGTTTCCGGGCACAAATACACCAACGACTTAATACAAAATATAAATAATAATGATAATTCTACACGTACTCCTTAATAAAGTTTGCTGTGTGTCTTGGTCGTGAGTTGCTCTTGGGTGTTTTGGCTTTTGTATTTTACTTGTGCCTTTGTTGACAGAATTTCGTTCTTCGAAATACGTGTAAGTTGCCAATGTATTCGAAAATGAGTACACTTGGATCTTACAAGACTGCACCGGTGAACTTGAAAAGTAATTCGAGATTTGCCGCTTGAGTCTACTAGTTAATATAACAAAGTCAACATCAATGAAAATATATATTTTTCATTAATTACAATTTGCCTTGCACTCATTTCGATTCTTGACTTCGATTCTGCTGTCCTTACTTGATTATTTTTTTGAATATTCCTCGATCAGTTTTTCTACTAATTACCTAAAATTTTCATTAAATATTTTTAGCTTAAATACACCAAGTACATACTACATCTTTGTAAATTGAAAAGGAATTACCTGAAGAAGACAAATGGGGAAACGTCGTAATTAATTTATTAATAAATATAAAGCCCGATGTGTTTGTGCTATTGAAAGTCAGTTTAATACTGTTGAGGAACTGAAGCCAACGTTAGTTCAAGTCTTGAATGTACTGACGCCAAGTGACTTGATTTCCTTCGTTACGAGTATGAAAATTCGAGTCGCTGATGTCCTGCTGTTTGGTGGCGGATCCATTAACAAATTAATTATGTAATGTAAACTGAGTTTAAGATCAAACTCTTCAAATTGTGGATTATATCAAAGTATTAAGATTACAATACTTAGAACAGAGGGAAGATCCGGAACAAATTGAGAGTAAACAAAATCAGGAAGACAACGCGGCTTACGCTTGCTACTTTATGGCTGCTTTTAAATTGCGTACAAATTCCAGGTGTGTCGAAAAATTTGAATAAGGGTCAAGTGCATACTTGTTCATGCTGTATCTTCCAAATCGATTAAATTTTTGCTTGCGGTTCTATGAAAAGAAAGTCAACTGATGTCAGAATAGTTCTAGGAGCAGGTACAACACCGTTCAAAGATTTTGAATTTTTGTCTGCTAAATTCCACGTCCGTGTAATCGTTGGTCAAATATGCCTGTTGTTATAGAAAAAACATTTCAGTAAAACTATGATTTCGACCTGTTATAGGTAGGTATTTATCTTGTAGGCACAAATTAGTAAGACGAAATAGGACTAAAGTTTATACAAAACCAAATTCAAACGACTTTAGAATAATTTTAAAGCTTTACAACTGGCATGTTATAGTAATATATAGTGTCAGACTTGACCCGCTGGACAATGTTTGCGTCATTTTGATCAATTATTGTCTCGAATAATTTCAATTCATCATCACAATTGACCAAGTACGATTCATCGATCCAGGAAGCTTGACTCCTGAAGCGAGAAAATAATAATAACAATACTATGTAAACGAGGAAGCCCACGATGGTATTTTAACTTTTTACTGTACTATGCTTTCGCTAGATAACCTTTCCACAAAACGTGAAAACGTTTTTGTAAATCACCGTCTTCCACAGTCTCCTCTCTTCCAACGATTCGTTCAACCTATTCAAGAAAACAATTCCTTTAAATGGACTTTGTTGGCCAACTGAAATATGCATTCACATTTTGTAAGTACGTCATTCGTAAAGTAATGAGTCAGTACTCTGACTTTCTTAACAATAGAATATTTTCAAACAATTGAGCCAGTCAAGTTAAATTTTCCTCGAGCCGACAGATTTGTCTTGTGCAATAGAGTAAAATCCATCGTATGATTTGATTCAATGACCACTTGACCCTGGTACACATTTGCATTGACATTTACAGCAACTACAAAGCAGATATCTCCATCGACAAAGAACATTAGAACATTTTGTATTTCTTTTAATCAGTTTTTGTGCTTCCTCCTCTAATTGTAGAAATCGAATATGATCGAATATGAACAACTTTTAGAAAATTTTAAAAACTCTTGATGTGAAAAGTTTTTTGTACTTCATATACAAAGGCAAATGCATAACTCATAATGGTACCAACCAAATGCTTAATTGATAGTTAATGGTATTAATTAAGCATTTGGTTGATAACAGTCAAATGAAAATTTTTTTGTAAACCAATGAAGTTGTTGGCTTCTATAGTCTTGACAGAACTTAAACTCTTAAAGTTGTAGTTGAGCGACGGCTGGTAGTTACAATCTTCTTCGCACAGTGAAAAAGGGAGTTGTAGTCGAATTTCAGTGGGAGATTATTATCATTTATTTTTGGATTTAACTTCTCTTTCAATTTCGAATGAGTTCTCACCAGTTTGTTTTGTTATAATTAATTATAATAAATGGTCCACCTCTCAGCTTCTCAAATTTACCACCTACTTTATTATCATGCTGGGCGTTGTTACGTTTCTTTTACGTAAATTAATTTAAGTATAATAATAATGAAATCGAAACAAGACTTTTACCATTGTAAAACTGAGTTTATTTATCATAAAATCAAGCAATGGGAGTTTTCACAAAACTTAGAATAGGTGCGGTCGACCATGCCGAAAAAATATAAAAACTTGTGCTTCCTTCCTCCGTCGACTCCACACTGCCGAGCTTCTCTCAAGGAACTTGTAAGCTAACGAGATAAGAGAATGAGCAAAACAATTATAATATTTCCATAAATATTGAAAGTTGAAACGAAATACTCAATATGAAAATAATATTCATGTTCACTACTTGTAATTATTCAAACTCAGTTATTCGAGGTAACTAATCAGGCCTCTTGGCCGTAGGCTTGGTAGAAGAATGAGATAATCCATATTCAAATGTATTTCACCAAATTTCACCCCGTTTTATTAACAGCTCGATCTTCTTCTTACCTCTCTTGTTTAGTTTGGACTGACGAGTCTTGCACTTTTTGTCGCCGTAATTTTGCTCCTTACGAGCAACTCGTTTAATTGTTGCTTCACACCTATCCACTCTTGATACAATTTCCTTTATTTTCAAGCCTGCTGCATGCTCCAGTACACTTGACTAAACCGTTTAAACAATAACTTTCTTCACAATTAGAACCACTTTTGGTCTTGCTGTACAAATTAAAATCCATAAATTTTAAAACTATGTTCTGTTAAAACAAAATACTTTCATAATATGCAGGTACATTAGATTTTGACAAAATTTGTACTCGGCCCAACCAACTTGATGAATTGCTTCCAGTCTTCCTTTTCGGCCATTGTCAGTCCTAAAAAGTGTAGCCAAAATTTATAGATAGCAGACTGACATTGTAACCAGAATAGTTTCATATACAAACAAGTATTCAAACAATCTTAATTGAAAATATGTGTACTCTAATCTAAAACTTACAGCGCCTCGAATCCGCAATTTATCTTTACGGATGACACCAAAAGACTTTTCCAAATCTACTTCCGTAACCAAAGACTTTTCCATACAAGCATGAGCTATAAGAAAAACCATTGCATGACATTACCCGTCAGGGACTCTACAGAGATAAAGGATAGTACATGTTTTCATATGCAGTAAATATACTCAAAACGATCCGTAGATTCGAAACCGGGTCTGCAAGCAAAGGCTGGTTCTCCACGCAATGGGCCACATTACATTACCCAAATTGTATGCTTTGGCACTTGTACTTACATCAATTTCAACATACTACTGAGAATCAAAAAAATTTACAATTAAAGCCATCACATTCAGGGTATAAAATCCAGCCATTCGGATCCAAATGATGAGTGTTGTTCCTAATTTCGATGTTGATCTTAAATCGGGGACATTTTGCTAAAATAAAATAATTAAAAATTATGTCAGATGCACTTTAATATTTTGAGGCAGTTGAATTTGTAATCTTCAACTAATTTCAGTCAACCCTTAGGAAGCAGCTGGCACTTTTTGCATTTAACAGTAAGAAGCGCATAAATTACATGTACAAGTTGTCGAATAGTGAAGACACTCCATTGGAGACTCGTCATTACAAACTATGTTCAAGTAATTACATATGTGCATTTGTATTGATGATATATAGGTGGTAAAAGTGAGTAACTGTACAAAATACTACAGAGATTTCGAAGCATCCGTCATTCAACAAAAATCCGTGCAGCAGAGCAAATTAACTTGGCCACAATTGATAGATTTTATTGGAGAATCGAATTTTAATTATTTATGGGAACAACCTTACATTAGTCTTTTGACACGTCCTCAAACTGAACATGATTCTTCAGAAAAGTGTGTGGGTTCATCCAGTTATCACTATCGTTATTGATCATCCTCACCGATCGTTGAAGAAATCAAAACACCAGAGAAAAATTACTTGAGTAAATTATGTAGACATTTATACCCAAATTCTCTATTCCTCACCTCTAGCAGAAACAAGAGTGACAGTGGCGGAGATGGTAAGGACAACGACGAAGGAAGATTTACACCCTCAATATCAACATTAAGTCAAGCCCTTTCAATACTCGTCATAAATGGCATATCCTCCCAAGACCAAATCCGAAAATGAATCCATTAGCTATTTTTTCTGTTTTTATCCCTTTGTTCCACACAATTTGCTGGACTTTGTCAAATTCTCGCCCTTTAAGTTCAACTCGCATTTAAAATATTTATTTTATATCAAATACTTCAGTTTATTCGAGATTTTCGTGATACTGGCATTCCATTGGGCGATTTGTCGTTCTGCACGAGAAACAGTTTTTTGTACATCTATGTTTTTGTATATGTATTTTACTGACATTCAAATTTGTAGTAAAATTTTATTCTGGTATATTCCTTTCTTACTTGCAGCCGATTTTCGGACGGACGAGTGTCTCTACTTGAATGTTGTACCCCGACTAAGTAGAATTATGGCAAACTGTGAATTGAGCCCTGAGCAAAGGCAATGTGGAGAATGCCAAAACGAACGCTTGGCCCACCCACCATCACCTACACTTACCTGTCCATACACGGTACTGTCTTCTGCCACATGTACTGTTCCTCAATCGCCATGTCGTACTCCAACTTGTTGTTTTGAATTAGAATCGTCCTGGTCATTGATTATGTCTTTAAATACGTCTTTTTCGACGTTTTGATAGTCTTGGAAATGGAAATCTTATTTCGAGCCCAACAACTAAAGAGTTGATTTGTTCAAAATTTGAAGCTGCACAATACCTGGACCAAATGAGACCCCTCTTGATTGACAATTGCTGTTGACTAGTCTCCCTTTGTCTTTCAAAATGTTTGAGAAACTTGATTTCACATGATGAATATTTCATAGTGACATGAGACTGTTTTTCCTCAACTACTGACAACTTTCTGTGACCACAAGACAAGGCATGAGCTTCAGTAATTTTTATAACTTCATTGATGAAAGAATAGGAAGCGATGAATCTTCCAGTCAGGGTTCTTGATCGAATGGATGATGGCTCAATCTTCACAACAAATTTCTCTTTAGGATTCGATCGGAATGCTGTAATCGGTACTTGAAACACTGCTCGAGAAAAGGTCGCTTTCGATTCAGCGCGATTCGCTGATCGGGCTACCATGGCTATATAGAATTATAAAAATTATTAAAACTTTAAAAGTGGGATCGCGTGGACCCCTAATATCTTGACTCGTCTCAGTAAACCCTCTCCTCCAAGGAATTCATCCTCGAATTTCAGATCAATTACTATAAGTCCAAATGTTCAATACATCCAATTTTCACTCATGAAACATAAATTTTTTTATTAAACTTTGTTTTTTGGAGTTCATGATTTAACTTCACATGGGAAGTCACGCAAATGTATCTACATTTATTATGAGACTTTTTTCTTTGACCAACTCTAAGAGTGGTGTTGAAGTTTAATCATTTTTCAAGATTTTAAGTTTGACTTTATTATTTATATTTTCTATTCAATTTATATTTAGCTATTACTGGAAATTATGATGTTTTATTTTTTTTTATCAGTTTAGTAGGGAGCATAGTTAATAAATGTGCATCCACATGATAATTTATTTATTCAATTTATTTCATTTATTTAATACTGTTACTCCCTCTTGTCGAAAATGTTTCCCCACAAACACATACTCAATATACAGGAATTTAGAATAGTATTTGTACGTGTGTGAAATATAATTGTAAGGTCAAACTTGGTCATGACAACCAATGGAGAAAATGATAGGAGAAGACAATTCTAGTCGAAATTTGTGATATTAGTTAAGATTTTAGTGTGTAGTTAGATTTTTTAGTTATTTTGTATTCATAATTTTAGGTTTTTCATGTATGGAATGGGCGAGAAAATGAGAAAAAGTAAATGCAAAGAGAATGAAAAGTAGATGAAAATGGATGAAATTTGATAGAGAGAGTATAAAGGAAACATTCAAAATGTAGATTTTCAAATTGCGTTCATAGCCCAATGGGCAAGGACGCGGAGTCTCAAAGAAGATCGTTGTACGAGCCCAGCAAGTTTCATGAAATTTTGTTGAGGAAAATAAGATTTGGGATAATATTTTGATGAAAATTTTGAAATTAAATGGAACTTTTAGACGTTTTTTGAGAATAAAATGGTCAAATTTGGAAACTAGGATGTAAATAAGCAGAAAAAATTAAAATCTATGTTATATGCACCGATTTGATGGTCTAAATGCCTAGACGGCGTCGAAGTCTACGAAATTAAATGGAATTTTTAAATGACCTGTTTTGGATAGATTAAAGATGCAGAAGTAGAGTCAAATCCAAATCCAAATAGAATTAGAGTCCAAAAGAGAAAATCCAATGCCAAATTTCCAATTTAGTTGGAAATGAGAGAGAAAATCCAAATTAAAAGAGAAAATCCAAGGCCAAATCAAAAAGTCCAAGCGAAAATCCAGAAATGTCGGAAAATGAGGGCAGGAAAAGCCGCAATCTCCACCAAAATGTGACGATGAAATTATGGGTACGAGAGAGTAAAAGAAATAGATGTCGCTTGTTCAAAAGCTGGTCGAAGATTGAATTTATTTTTTAGTTTCCCTAAGTCCTACCCTAGGCATTTGATGCGTTCAACCAATCAAATCTATTTTCATAATTTTATATTTATTTTTAACAATCTTTGACTCGTAGTCCATGACAATATCTTGACTCGTCTCAATACATTTAACACTAATATCTTTACAGCACGCAATATTTATTCCTATGAAAGTGCCTCGATGATTTATGAGGTTTCCCAGTCGATTCCTTGAACTGCACAAGTTTCGTAAAAGCATAATTTAGCATTATTGTTGTTACTATTATTAAAAGTAGTTGCTCTAATTTGTGGACTTTGAAAAGTTGACCTATTATTATTATCAGAGGCAGTAGCATTAACAGAGTTGCCACCATTACTATTGTTAGAGATAGAGTACTTGTATGAGCTGAGTTGGAGGTTCAATTGTTTTAAAAATTCATCGGGAGTCCTGAGAGCTACATTCACACATAACCTCTCAAAGGCTCATCAAGACCATTGTAAAGATTGGACAGAATGTCCTCCGAACCCATCAATGGATTTATCAAATGACAGAGTTCTAGCTTTGCTGACACGTAAGACAAAGCATCCTGACCATACACAAACTTCAAAGCTTTGTTCTTTTCCTTAGCTGCAGTGGCAATATATTTTAAAATTATACCAGTTTTTTTTCTCTATGTTCAGACTTTCTGAATGTGCAAGCATTCGCCAAAAAACGCCTGAGAATCAAACTAATGTCGGTACTCGGCACCCTTAATCGTTCTTCATTAAATTCACAACTACAGTTGAATATAATGTTTTTTTTTACATCCTCTGTTTTTGCACATATCATATCTACTTCATCAACCATATAACCATCTGTAATTACATGTTCAGCTATTGTGTTGGCTTCCTTTCTGTGCCGAGAATTTCTTACAATGGTCAACCGGTTTAAATTAGCTCCAAAATGTGATAAAAAATCTGACTTGAAATTTTCGTAACTACTAAAATCGTGACTATTAAACCAAATCTTTGCATTTCCTAATAAAGTGAATGCAACATTTTTAGCATAATTGGCTTTCAAAATTCCTACTACATCAAAATATTCTTCCAAATCTTGTGCAACAGAATTTGCATCATCATCAGATAAGCCTGAAGAAACTGGAGGTTTCGACTTAATAAAGTTAACTAATGACTTCTCATGTGGGTTAAGGCCAATCCAGAGTTCACGTTCACGCTCAAAAAAACGCGAAAATGACGCGTTTCATTTTCGAGTTTTCATGTTCGGAATTTCATGCATTTTGATTTATATTACAAATCCATGGTGATTGCAATTAACTTTAATTGCAATGTGCAAGTTTGTTTAATTCGG
>JAQHQX010000568.1:0-12127 GCA_034694425.1 Arrhopalites sp. Gr-Col-00791
GGTTGTAATGACAAGTTATTTTCAATAGATCCTTTCTTTCTTGTTATAGCCTCTAAGGTTTGTGTAGAAATATGTGCAGTACACTATGTTTGTAGTATACATGTTTCTCATTTGCAACAATAGCGGAGGGAGAGAGAGATCATTTCCTCCCTGGAATATCCGGTCAGTAATACTACAGCACCCTAAGAAGGAAGCACCTTCACTCATTCCAATTAATTTGTATTCGTTATTTTTCCTGTGTCCCAATCCTTCTAGTTAATTTATAATTAGTTGCTAAAGTTGCTGATTATTCTACACTAAAAACTTTCGACCATGTTTAATGTGCTAAAGGACGAAGACAATCATGAGGAAGGTACCTTAAAAATTAGTCTTTGCATTTTTGTACGATTTTCGGATTTTAACGAAAACCACCTGATATCGGTGTTTGAACATTTGGTTGATTAAAACTGGTGCCAGATTCGGATGCTGTGTAATTTTTTACCCTATTGGATGCTTTCACACAATTTTATGTTTGATAGGGACTTGGATAATGAGATATTTGCTCGATAGCGTCTTTGGTTATTTTTAATACTGGGGCATTTTTAAAGACAATTTCACCAATTAGACATAAATTTGATTATCTGAAGCAAAAGGTATTCACTAAGAGATTGTTTGTTAGCTCACATGATTTAAAATTGTTGCATAGGTTTAAATCAAACCATTTAAAAAAGAGTAAAGGGCACCATCTACAGATCAATTTTGTCACAGCTATGTCGATTAATTCAAAATAAAAAAAACTATGTAAAGGGGAGTGAATCCTGAAATAGACAAAAAAACAGAATTTCGGAAATGGCTCAACCAAGTACAATCAAATTCAATAAGTTTCATCCTCCGTCTGTGAGATCCCCTGTGGTAATTTTTGTCAAGTTCTGCATTATTGCGTTCTGGTCACAAGGAGCTACTGTTTTCATTGACTCACTTAAATGGTAGTGACTACATTCACTCTGTCAATAAATTTTTAAAAGATTCATTTGACAATAACCAGACCAACCTCGTCTCTCATTCTCTCATTTATCACTTTTGATGACACTTTTCATTGCAAAACATTTCAATCTTAAAAACTGATTTTGAATGATTTGTTGGAAAGTCCATTGAAAGATCTCTGAACGACAGACTCTGTGCAACACTTTAGCATTCATCATTTGGATGTTCTTATCAAAATCAACTTAATCATGAACCATGAACTTGCATTCACAAGGAAACTCCACAACCCACAACCTCGAAACTGCAGTTCCAGAAGATTCCTAACAGTGAAAAGTTCTGACTGTATTCTCTTGGTCTCTAAGAAAGTGATCATTGTTCTTATTTTTAAATACTGAAATAAATCAATTGTTGATGGGAAATTTGAATGTTATTGAAATTAATGTACTTTTTCAATTAAAACTATTCTAAACGATTTCCGTAATGAAATCGGGCGCTGTGGAAAAAGCATCAAATCTGCATTCTACAACTCGACTCAATTTTATGACCTCCAATTTGATCTTTGGTGGTTACATTTTTTTTGAACGATGGACCTCTAATACTGATGGAGTTGATGAAACAATTTTGTTTGAATCCATTATCCTTTTACCTGAAGAGGTCACCGAATTATGTACAAGTAAATTGAAAAAACTCAAAATCCCCTGTTCTGTCTAAAAATACGTACAACTTTTAATTTTGAACTTTAATTTCTATCGACCAAAAATGATTAAAACTCCGAATTCAGGCATCATCTTACCCGGTACCTCAAACCAGATGTTTGATTCTGAATTTGTACAAAATTTGACTACAGCCCATCTTCCTTTTCAGCTTTTAAAGGATGTTGTAAAATCAGTGCATCTTTTTGATATTCTTGAACCACCGTGACCTTCCCTTCTGAGTTCCTCATGTTCATAAATCAAATTGATTTCTGGAAACTCAAACCTTTCTCAGAATCCATCGATGTTCATTTCTTCAGAAGTTTCGCTACTTAAATTTAAGCCACATCTTTGCTTACGTTGGCCAATTGTAATATCCAAAATCTTTTAAAAAGACCAAATATTCCTCAACTCTTTTCAATATCACGACAGTCTCGTTCATCAGCTTTTACTCTGTCCTAAAAGTTTTCTTGAAACTCAACTTTGACATGTCTTTTTCACCAACAATTAAATTCTTCTACGTCGCCATTTTAACCTGGACCAGCATTGCACTGGCTAATTCAATCCAAGTCAATTCGTCTGAAACTGGGTCGGACCTACTTGAACAATTGAAGACCAATCATCTTTTTTATTTGGAAGGTCAACCGAGGGATCTCATTTTCATGCTGGGTCATGAATCCTTTACCCCATCCAAAATTATCCGTTTTCTAACTGGATTGTCTTCTCAAATCGGAATCTCTTCAAGCAACTCAACTGTCCCTGAAGATGACCAGCACCAGCTAATCTACAATATAGATTCAACAGCACTTCTTTTCAAAATTACCACTTCACAAGGGAGCGCCGACGACCAAATAAAAAATTCAATAGTCCTCCAAAAACTCTTTTCTCACGTCCTTCGAGTTAAGATTCTCCTTGTAGTGAGTCATTCTAATTTAGAATCTTCCACTACAAAATTCAAATCGATGTTAACAAAAATTTCAAACTTCATTTTGTCTCCCGCCAAATTCCGTTTGTCAATCGGACTAATTGTAACAAATGTTGAAAGCAACAAATTAAATAATCGTCTTCTCGCTTCTACAAAAGAGATCCTTCAATCTGTCCTGACATCTAGCGGCTATTTTGAAACTCAAATCCTCCAATTTCTTCTCAACCCAAATCTTGAAAAAATTTTCTTTTTAAACGACAAAACTGGAGCTAATTATGAAAATTCACTTGGTTTTGAAACTGATCGCCGGAATCTCATCAAATTTATATCGAAAAATGTTGATTTTGTTCGTACAGTTTTAGAAGACTTTGTTCCCCCCTTTTCAACAGAAAGTAAAATTTTAGCAGAAGAATATGAACGACAAGTGGAAGGGGAGATTGATGCTACATTTCAAAATTTTGTAAATGATTTGCATGCGGATATTCAAAAAGAAGCTCATGAACTCGAAGATCCTCAATTAATCAGCAAGTCAATTGTCTCTTTAGGAAATTTTAGGAATAAGGAAATAATCCTCGATTCGATGATTCAAGACCTTAAGAATGGCAATAACCTCTTTACAAATTTCTACCAACTTTCCCACCAATTTAATTTGAATGGAACAGCTGATTTTGAATTCTTGAATGAAAATTTGGAATACCTTCGAAATATCAATAACAAACAATGGATTTCAGTGGACAATCAAATGATGGACAAGGCAGCAAATTGGAGTTTACACTTGGACCAAGTTCTAGTCGATTTGCAAAGGAAAATTGAAAAGATTTTGGAATATCATCAAAGCCTCGAACAAGATTTCAATTCGATTGTGACTACCATAAAATGGGCATGTAATAACAAAACAAGTGGCCTCAGCTCATGGAAGGAGATTCAAGAGGAGATGACGACTAGTATCTCAAAGGTGGGATCACTCGTAGCGGACCTTGAAGGATCCGTCACGGTCGAAGAATTCTGTCGCGCACTTTTAGTTGGACTTGAATTTTCAAATGGATCAATTTCCTTCAATTCTTTGGATTTGGAAAATTGTGGGAATTCTAACGCAACACAACAGGAGCTCCATCTAGAAATGTCTGATTCAGTTAAAATTTTACAAGCCAAAGTTTTGATTGAAGATTTAAAGAACTTGAAGTGGAACCTAGAAAAGGAAGCGATGGAATTTGATGTTGAATGGGTTTCTCAGTTCGCTCAAGAGAAAATTGAAGCCCTCGAGTCTGGCATGGAGATTCTGAGTAAGGAACATGAGCAGTTGAATGTCACAGTTCCAGAATGAGAAGAGTTTAATATCAGATTCAGGTTAAGGCCATTAAGAAGGAACGTCGAGAAGGCAGAGTCGTCGTGATGACTAATTTGATAGTTAATTAACTAAACAATTATAAATAATTAAAATTGAGTTAGATACATGATCAATGTCTTTATCTTTGCAATTATTTAATTGAACATCAGATTTAACTTATAAAATACCTTGAAATTCAAAAATTGTTTTTATAAATTATCAAGTCTCTCAATAATTATGGAAAATAAAATGGAATGCATTTAACATTAATTGACAGGACTACCGAAATAGAATATTAGATTTTGGGTAAGTAAAATAAATTTATTTACTCAAAAAATGACTTCCTCGAATATCAAAAGTAAGTTTAGGCTAATTGAGCGTCAGTGGATGAGGCTGTTGGATCGTTTTAGTCATGTCAATTCCTTTATAGAGGGAATAGATTCTTTTCGTTTTTATGAACATCTTCTGGTTTGTAGGCATCGAATCATGGATCGTGACTTTGAAAAAAATTTTGATGATTTTTGTGACCAAGTAGTTTGTTCATCTTTATTAAAGTTATCTCTCTAAAAGTGACTGGAATAGAATAACGACAAAAATTAATTCTAAGTCAACTATGAGACAACTGAACTGTTGTCCACTTACTCTTGTTGTTAATTAGATTTCCGCGACTAATTGATGGAAAATCTTGAAATTTCTCAAACCAAGTTGGGCAGGAAAAAGCCTTTTGCATACAAGTCTACAACTTTAACATTTAACATTAAACATCTAGAAACAGTTGATAAAATTGAAAATTTCTTAGAGGGGAGTCACTGGAAAATCTTTTGACCTCGCAAGTTTGTCACCCACCCAACGACGAATATAGACCATTCAATATGTCCTGAGATTTCACATCTTTCTCAGCATTCTCCAAGCCCTTCGACACAGCCAGTTCCATTTGACCTGAATGATGAATTCTATGAAGAGAAGAATCACAGCCAGAAAATTAGCCAGAGCAGCCAACTCAAAGATTAAGTGAATGTCCGAGGACACAAGTCCAATTGGAATCTCGTTGTCCGAATTTTCATTTAAATCTAATGGAAAGTTGACTGATGGCTCCTCATTTCGAATCTCTTCCCACTTGCTCCAATAATTATAAATTCCAGAGCTCATTAATATTTTTATTTTCGTAGGAACCAAATTCCCTACAGGTTTAGAGAACATCAATTGCAAAAATGAGGTGGGAATAAGCGTGTAGCCGAAGGATTGGACTTGCCTCAGATAATTCTCTTGGATATTCCCATTATGACCAAATCTCAATTTTGGATTTCTGCTCATTGCAATCTTGAATATATTCCAAATTGTGTGGAAATGATTTGCCTCCACAATTAAAAGCGTCCTGGGTCTATTAAATTCATTCTCAATGAGGTTTTCCCGAGAATCATTTAACTGTTGCATGCAAATCGGGTTGACCTTGCTGAGAACTGGAAACCAATTAACAAATTTCTGACAGTCCGCACTATGTGCAAAGGGTGACATGTGAAATGGTATATCAAATTCAAGTTGATTTGTGGAGCTGCTCACAAAACATGTAATCCCCTGATGAGTTGCCAGAGCAGATAATTGATTTAATAACTCTGAATTAGACAGTCGTCCATAATCCAATGAAGACATTAGTTGATTCAAACTCATATCTTCAAATCGTCTAAATCCTTCAGGAAGCCTAAATGCAAAAGCGGGACAAGTGGGATGACTGGTGTAGACAACAAAGTCACTTGTAGGAAAATCGAACTGTTCGATGTTGGTCCAGTTTGCTTGAAATGGGAAGGGGGATATGTAGTTGGCCTGCATAATGCCAGTATAAAAATTTGTTAAAAGGAACCCCATTAGGAACCACATCCCAAAAACAAGTCCATATGCTTTTATCCAACGTGTGTCCTTTCGAATCTGTGCAAACGTTCCAACTGAGTTCCTAATAAATTCATTATAATTTGCCTGCTCTATCAAAATCCTCCATAGCGAATTCGCACCAGACAATGACATTTCCCCAAAAATTTTCAACAGCAATTTGAACTTTGGCCTCAATTTCCCGCCATTCTCTTGACTACACAAGATGGAAAAAATGGCAAGACAGCAGGAGGTAGCTACTATTTGTATTGTTATAATGATCCAAATTTGGATTGAAAATGGCTGCAAATAGACAGAAAATGACTCCCGTAGTGTCTGGATTCCGTCTGCTGTGATAAATTTGAACCTCTCAACTGATCCAACTACATATGACTCCATCAGCATCAAATCAGCAACGAGCTTGGAAGCGTCTTCTCCGTTGGGCAGCCAAAACATCAAGTCCTCTAGTGAAGTGTCAGAAGAAGTAAAGAATGGAGTACAGTTTAAACCAGAATAAATAAAAGATAGGCTTGCAAATGTCAGTGAAATTTGGTGTCGTCTACTTGCGGGTGATGCCGACCCCAACACGAAACCCTCCTGTAGTTGAACTAACGCTGTTTCGTAGTCATGCAGATCCTTCTTCTTTATTGTTCCATCCATAAATTTCCAATTCATGATGCGGCCATTGTCTGTGATGTTCCTGTGACATTCAAGAATCTCCTTTAAGCAGTTCCCATTCACTGGAATCTCATTGAAATCGCCAGGTGGCAGAGTAGGTTCTTTGGGACATTCAAACGTTTTGAAAATGTCTTCAGGGAACCAACTAAAAAAGCAGATACCAATAATACGGCCGGCTTCATTGGAGACTCTTGTTTCAAATAAATTCATCATAATCTTTGGAACAGTTGGGTCAATATGAAATTTTTGTGAAGGATCTGCAACTCCATTTTCCACCAGCAACAAAAACAATTCATAGAATTTCACATGTTTCTGAAGATAAATCTGATACATAGCCGACTTCATTGATTCATCGTGGAAAAGAAAACGTTTATTTCTTCTCCATTCCACAGTAGGTGATTGGTATATGACGATATGGCATTTCACGTATTTCATGAGAGACAAAACATTTCTGAAATTACCCTTTCGAGAATCTATTGAATCTATCCTTGCGGTTAGGTCATCATGGAAGGTTGTGTAAAGGAGGAGGGGATGGGTGGTCTTGAATGGACGACCATCCTCAATATCTCCAATATCCACTTGTGATTCATAAAGTACAAGGAGAAAACAGAGACTGTCGTCACCCAAAACTTTATTTAATTTTATGATGGATCTTTGGTCTGACAATTTGATCCCGTCATTTGAATTTGCATCTACTTCAATTGTGATTATCGAAAAGACAAGAAGTACAATCACTCTTTGGATCATCTTGCAAATCTTTGTCTGGGAGGTACTTTGCATTATTCTCATGAAGATTAATACAATAAAATATCCACAACTTGAAAGACAGTTTTCAATAAGAATTTCTAATTGTGTTGTCAAATGAGCTATCTTTTTGCACAAAATTTTTATTTCCACTTTGTTTACTTGGCTTGAATCAGACTTGGATTTAGTCAAAATACACCAGTAAGTTGTAATTGATGTAGAACAGCAGCAATATTTTGATGGTAGATAATCTTTTTATAAAGCTCGTGAAATGCGAAATCAAGTAAAATCAAGGCAAACGTATTCAGTTGAGTACAAAATTCCTTCCAGTTTACAGATGTAGTTAAATCAAGTTTCAGGTATCAGGTTTGTCAATACGTATTCTGTATTATATGTAACGAAGCTCCAGTCATCGTCAATTGGGTTCTAGTGTTAACTTTCTTGCTTCCACTTCAACTAGTCGGATCGATTGAGACGAAGGCCAACCACAAAGACAAAAGGATTTTGTCAGCACACAAGTCGAGTCGAGTTGTGAGCGACCGATTGGCCAAGCTCGAACATTTTACTGTAGTTGATTCTTCAGGACAGTATTAATGTGGGATGGTCATTGCGTGGAACACGATTCGAAGCGTATGGATTTACTTAACTAGAAAATGCATAGTCAATTATTAAATAGAAAAATTGCTGGCACGAATTGGGTTCTACTGAATACTTTTCGGCAAAAACACGTTCAAAAGAACTCTTTAAACAAGAACCACTGTACACCAATTGTTCTCCGTCCTGTTGATTGAAGGTACTGAAAGCAAAAAGATAAACCCAAACCAAACAGTTTCTCGAATGTCTTCAATATGATATTGGATATTGACAATATCCACTTGTGGGTCAGGGTGCTCAAAGAGAAAACAGAGTCGTCACTCAACACTTTATTTAATTGTTTTATGGCTCTTTGGTCTGACAAGTTGATTCCATCATTTCCATCTACTTCAATTGTGATTATCGAGATGATAAGAAATACAACAACTCTGTCGGACAGAGTCTGTCCATCATCTTATAAAACTTTTTCTGGCAGGTATTTTGAATTATTCTTAGAAAAAGAAATAACAAAATTTTAGCAACTTGAAACAAATTTTCCGTAAGAATTTCAAATTGTGTGTACATGTAGTTGTCGCAGTCATATGCACGACCAAAGATATGGCGATCGCTTAGTATGTAGATAGACGAGCAAAATTTGGTGATAATTTTTGAAATAATTTCGGAATCTGAACACATGTTATATTTCGTGTAATCTATAATCAGCATAAAAATATTGAATATTTGGAGACCATGTTTCATAAAAACAAGATTTTGCTAAAACTCGTCAAATAATTCAAATATGTACGGCGACAATATTCCAAATCATTGAAATATATGGCCACCGTTTTTCAAGAATATGGTGGAGAGGTGATTGTTCAAATAGGTGGAATAGCTAGCGACAACAATGAAATGTAACCGAATATTTGCGACCATTTTTTAGAAAAAAATTTGTATCAGAGACTTTCTGTTCAGCAATTGTAGCATATAAATAGTTCTCTGCGACCTTTTTTGATATAATTTAGAAACTATTTTGGTTCAGTTTGAGTTGGCGGCCACCTTTTGTATTTGGGATATTCCGATCCCGATAGGATTGGTAAAAAAATGTTCCGTTAAAAGCAACAAGTTCAATTCAAGCGTTTCACTTTAGCAGATTATTCAGGGGAATATTAATGTGTAGTAATCCTTTCTTTCAACACCACGATTCCACTTGACTGAGAAGTAACAATTTACTAAATAGATAAAAAATTGCTGGCACTTGTGTTCCAAAAACAACACAAGTCAAGGTTAAAAGAACTGCTGACGAGAACCAACTCGATGTACATTGATCCAATTTGAATATAAAGCCAAACTTGGGTTGTTTTTCTAAGTTAAATAAATTAGTAAAATGAACTGAGAAATTGATACTCATTGGAGGACACTACAAAGTACAAAACAATTGAAAATTATTGTTGGGTATAAAACCTTTAACTCCGCAAATAGATTTTTTCGTCGAGGACGCCTTCATGATTCTCTTCGACCAATCCAGGCCTGATTACTTTCTGCAATTTTAGATCTTTTGCAAGTAATCTTTCATGAAAAAAATTATGCAAATGGAAATTATTTTTCTGGAATCTACATCACATTCTACACATTTTAAAAAGTATGAACCATTCTGACTATCGTTCATTTTCAGAAGAATCACTACAAATTCTTTATTTAAACTTGGTCCAAGTTACTTGGATTTAATACAAGTTGTCATGCAAACTATCCAATAGGAATATAATCAAGTAAATTTAATTAATTTCCTATGATTGATCATTCGTTCCTCCAATTTTATAATTGCAAAATAGCTCGTTGGTAAAATCCAACATAATCACAAATGAGTTTTATTCAAACTCAAATTATAATCCAACAATACAATAGTTAACATCCAGTACCATTTAAAATACATCAGTTCCTCCTAGACAACATATTATTGTGATGGTACAGTGTTAGTGTCATACACATCACCATTATTACGCCGCGGCTTGGGTTTCGATTGCTGCTCAAAATGTTCAGTGGCGACTTCATAGTCCCCACATTCACCCACAAGTTGCCTGTATCTGCACATATGATAACCCTCGCAGCTGTAACTAGATGACTGGGTTTTTTCTTTCGTCCACAATTCAGTTGGTGTGCTAGTCCAATCGAAATGTGACTCATTGCTGTCAGCAAATCGACTAGAAAAAATCTTTCGGAGACTTCCAGTCACCCGTTCATCCAATATCATTCCAGCCTGCTCCAAATGTTGCTGATCCAAAGCTCTTCTGGTAGTTGTGAATGCATGCTGCTTAGTTCCAACCACAATATCTTTTAACTCAATCATCCGCTCATTCCGTCCTGAATTCGTTAGCGAGTTTAAGGTATTCCATTTCTCACTCGGCTCACAGTGGTAGCAGCATCTCAGCTTCAAATTACTTATGGACCCTACATCACAAAGACAAGATTAAAATTATTCCGCCAAAATCAAACCCTTCACAATTACTGTACAACCATCGTACCCAAAACTGAAGATTCAGGCTCACTGTCAGAGTCTTACCCATATTGCCATTGTCGATCGTCGCTTGAACTCCACACAACTTGTACGAGGGTGGGCAAGTGACCTTGACAATCTCGACTGACAAATTTTTTTCATCTGGCTGGTCAGGGTCATCCAGTAGTTGCAAAGGACCTTGACCATATGAATCATCGGAGTATTTATATATCGCATAGTAGAATCCGATAGTAGGAATGGCGTCCCCATCTTTGCCCAAATTCATCCATGATACGTTCTCCAAGTCCTCTGTTCCAACTTTGAGCTCCTTGACAAACTGGTATTGGGATGCAGTATTTATACGGGAGCAGTTGAAGAAAAGAGCAGTAACACCCGTTTCCAAAGGTTGCTGGATTTGGAAAACGTTTTCGAAAATTAATTCTACTCCCTCCGCAACATGTTGGCATTAGCCAACGTCGCTCCGAATATATTTTATAGATAATTGACAAACCTGGTATTACCTGGTATCGAGCACTTGTGATGAATGAGCCAAGGGGACATGATAAATATTTGGTATTTCGAAATCCCTCTTGAGAGTCATGGAGACTTAGTGGCATTTCCATCCAGAGTTGGCCATTTTGAATGACTTCAAATGTAGTCCCATGGTCTTCTAGATGGATTCGATTCTGGTTGGCTTCGATAGCAGCTTGGTTAGGGTCAGCCAAAGGAATACTAGATTTGATGGAATAGGGAGTGGAAACCTCCACAGATCCACACGTCCCCACTAGTTGGTCATAGGAGCACAAATGCCAAGGTTCACATTCGTACTCCAATGTCGTTTCATTGAGGTTATTGAATGTAGTGGCTGAGGTTTTACTCCAGTCGAATTCTACAAAAATAAAAATTGTAGTGGAGATGATATTTTGCAAATTTGCCTTTATTTTTATTGTTATTAGGGTATGGATTACACCTACCCTTGTTAGAGGAACTGCCAAAACGAGCAGCGAAACCAGCCTGAAGTCCCTGAACGTTTATGCCGGCTGAGTCGACACTATTGCCAACCGATTTGGATTCTCTTTGTTGATTGTTGGCATTTAAATCGACCCCCACGACTACTTTGAAGTGATTCCTAATTGGTGTACTACCCGCGTTACTTATAGAATGGCGGGTCACAAGTTTCTGTTCTGGAACACAATGTGGACAACATTTGAATCCAATGTTTGTTATGACATCTGCAAGATAAACAAATAAAAATGATTAACATTAATTCATACTTTGAGTTTCCGAATCACAGTGGGTGTCTACACTCCACTTTATATTTCAATATTGAATTGTTCAAAGTAGTTCAAAATAGGGTCAGAGGTCAAAATCAGAGATCAAAAAGATATAAAAGTTGAAGGTTACGTACTTCCAGTCTTGTCGAGCATGGTCCTTAAGCCACAAATAGCATGGTCAAGGGGACATTGAACAAATTCCGTGGTCGAGTTTGTAGCCCATTGAGGTAGCCCTAGACGATCCTCACCACCAAAAACGAACTCGTGATTTCCAATCCACCTGGTGTCATTTGTAAAGGACCTGGCAAAGCCGTACCCAATGGCGAATCCAAATTCCTGTTCAGCCAAAATCTCCTTCCGCCACCAACCCCGACTACTCCCTGCACTCTTAATGGAACTAAACTCTAAAGTCGTCCCAATCTGTGTGCACTTAAGTCGAACTCCAGTCATCCCGTATCTCATGACTGTTTTGAATTGGTAACCCGTGACGATAGCTCCACTCGGACATTTTTCATAGGGTCCCCAAACTCCACTAGCTTCAAAAAATGACATATTCTTTACGACCTTCCACACTTCTCCTTCATGATTGATTTCCAA
>JAQHQX010000569.1:0-12117 GCA_034694425.1 Arrhopalites sp. Gr-Col-00791
CTACCACCCTGTACTCCCAATCGATTCAATCAAGTCAAATCAAACTCTCCTCACAATCTAAAATCTTCTACCAAAACGTCACAAATGTTCCTCAAAAGGAAAATTCAAATTCTCCGCTTAAAATTTCATATTTCCATGAACTTGTATCAATCTTCTCCACTTGTAATATAAAAATAATTTTAATTCAACAAACTTTGGAAATTTCATCTCAATTAAAATTGACACAGAAAATTTTGGAACAATTTCAAATTCTTGGCTCACCAACGACATTTTCCCTTGACTCAATTAAAAGAACCTCCCTCACCAATACCGATACCACTGCAAGTAGCGGGAAATCCAAATTTGAAATTTCGTCCTTAACAAAATATTTAAATGCCCAAATAATTTACTTTCTAATTAACCCTCAAAATTCATTTAATTTTCTAGAATTGAAATTGAACGTTTTGACTGACCTGACAATTCTTGTTCATTCACCATCACAAATTATTCAACCAACTAGAAACTGGTGTTTTGGTTCTTCAAACATTTTGAGCCTCTCCCTCAATCCCTCAACCTTTCAAATAAATTTCGTCAAGATTCTTCATTTCTTTCTAGTTTTCCCAGAAAATACAAATGAACCATTTGTTATGTTACAAGTTTTGGATTTCCAGCCTAAATTCGATACGACTTCAAATATTCAACTACGACCACTTGAGGATTTGAATAAATTAATATTCCACCAAAGGAAAAAATCTTTCCTCGGTTCTGTCATCGTTGAAGGATCTGAGTATGCCATGAAGGTTTATTCTTCACCATGGCTGAAAAATAATAAAGAAATTTTGTTGCGGCACCAGACATGGTCTGCAAGTATTAAACTAGAATTTGAAATTTGGCGCCATTTAAATCTCAGTTTAAAATACTCCTATCAAACTTTTTTTCATCAGGGTAAAATGTGTGGTATTTGGGACACACATTGTGGAAGTTGTTCAATCGACAGTCATTTGTATGCTCATTTGGACAAGGAGTATGACGAAGGATACGTTATCGTCTATTTTGATGAGGATCAATTAAAACCACATTTAACTTTAACTTCAATATTAATACCATTTTCATGTCACGTTTGGCTTCTCCTGACCTTCTGTATCGTCATACGGAATGTCATCCTTCGTGGGACACAGAATCAAGTCGGAGGTAACAGTCAAGTCGATTTAGGACAAAATTTGATGAAAATTTTGGCGCCACTTGTATCTCAGTCAGTCATCACAAAGTTTGATTTAAAATCTGGAGTAGCCACCAAATTTATTTGTAGACAAAACTTTATTTGGATTTTAACTACTTTCATTTTAGTTCATAATTATTTAAGTCAATTAACTTCAACTTCAGTTGTACCAAAAGTAAAGAAATCACATTTGAATTTAAATGACCTTGTGAGGTCAGGTTATAAATTCAGTGGCTTTAGTAATGGGGACAGTCAATATATTCTGTGTATTTTGAACAAATTGGAAAATTATGCAAAGTCAATTCATGTCCACGACCACCGCCATCAGGTTCATGGTAGGAGTGAGGAGTTCAATAGACAGAGGGCGACAGTGAGTCAAGTTAAAAATAATTGGTCCCCGAAATCCCAAAAACTTGATGGCAAGAAAAGTCTAGAGCTTTACAAAAGAGCTTTCTTGGTGGAGATAAAGCGTCGAAAATGGTACGAGACGATGATAACTCATTTGGATGGAAAAACAAGTTCTTATTTGGATGATACCATTTGGCGATGGCCTGGAGTGTGGGCCTTTTCTGGACCCAATTTGGACATCATTTTGAATGCTCTGTGGAATTTTAAGGCGTCAGGAATTTATGAATATTGGATGAAGATGGATTTAACTTTTCGACAGAGAATTGAATTTTATGGGAGGAATATAAATCTGGAGTTGTGGCCTCAATTCAGGTCTGATGATTTGAGAGAGAGGGAATTGAAAAGTTATCCGACTATAGAAAATTCTTTGGTCAAATCTGCTATTTTTATTTACGTGGTTGGAGTCGGTCTTGCTAGTTTCGGTGTGCTTTATGAAGTTGCCAAGAAAACATTTGGCAGGACATTCAAACATGATGGACATAACCTTTAATTTTATAGGCAGCCTCATTTAAATTTTGCTCGAAGTGTTCAATGTCTGTTATATCTGTCGAAAATGCAACATTTATTTGTGCATCGTGGCTACATTTTCTGTTTTCCCACCCACACGTAGGTTGACGAAGAAAATAGTTTTTGTTAAAGCCTAGAAAATTTAAAATTGTGAATATAGGCAAGCACTAGATAAAATACAGTTTTTTCCGGTGAAGAAAACATTTTTAGGTTAATAGTTTGGGGAACATTTTTTTAAACAGATTATGCACCCACGTGTGCATCAACATTTTATTGACATGATAATAAATTGTTTTCTTGACATAATAATAAATTACTGTCATTATTTAAGTCTATTCTTTGTTTTTTAGTTGATCATCTTGAGTTTCACTTTCCTTGCCATCCTATAGTATTTCCAACATTTCCATACAGATTGGAATCTTGTCTGTACAAAGTCTGTAGTACAAACCCAAATCCACGATGTAAATTAAATTCTGAGAGAAATCAAAAATGTTCTTTCACCATTTTAGATTTGTTGATGACAGGAGAAATTCTAATGGGTTTTCATTAAAATTCATATGAACTTGAATTAAAATTTCAAAAAAATTTTGCCAGCATGAAAAATTTAATATTAATTTAGAAATCAACTATTTAATATTTTTAATGATGAGTCACCAGTAAGTGACTCACTTCACTGCACATCACATCACTAAAGTTCTACTGTCAATTGGAGGTCAATCTTATCAGCGTATTACCACGTCCGCTCAACTCAAACATTCACCTTCAACTTGATTTTTCAATTTGTCATGTCGAACAGGTCAGACCACCCATCAAAAAGTTAATCCTGATTGTCTCCTCTCCATAATCACCTCAGCTATTTGAACACCTCAAAAATTATAGACCAGAATAATTTGTATAATTTAAATTTAAAAATTCGAATCTGCCTTCCCTATCAATTATATTTTTTAAGAAATTCAACTATTTCGCAATATTTTAGAATTCTGAACTTGAAATTTGTTTTACGCTTAACCAAATTGAAAAAATTTTAAAAATGAATCAATTGTCAAATTATTTATGGAATAGTTGAAAACATGTGTTTTGACTTGCAACATCCGATATCTATAAATGAAGATGATAAATTATCGTAATTTTAAACACCTCAATTTTATTTTTGAACTAGCATTTAAATTTACATTTAAAATATTGACAAAACGACAATTTAACTTGTACCCCAACTCCAATTTTCTGAATCTCGATCCCAACTGTACAGCCAATTGTGTTTGTCAGCTTAGTCACGATGAAAGTGAGATAAGATAGCAGATTAAACTGAAATCAGTCAAAAGTTGTCGATTGTTCATTTAAAGGACAAGTAAATTTAACCTTCTGGTCATTTTCTCTTTGGATATTCCATTGAAAGTGATTCCACCAACTTTGCCCAATTAAATTTTAATTCAACTATTTCAAAATTTAATTTTGACTTTAGAATTTCTTACTTGACAAGATAAAGATGCCTTACAATTCGAATGGAGTTTTGGCCAACCTTGGGGGTCGCGCTGGTGGGACTGGTGGTGATACAGGAATGCAACCGCGTCAAATTTATTACTGTGGCCGGCAGATGAATCAATGTCGCTGTGGTCGATGCAGTAGTCAATGTGGACCTAACAACGGATGTCCCTGTAATTCTTGTGTTGAGTTGTTGGGATTTAAAGTGAATAGGGACAATGTCCTTTGTAAAAGGGGTACCCGTGGAACTGGTGGATCAACTGGTATGAGCCCCCAGGACCTCTACTACTGTGGCATTCAAAAAGGTCAATGTCGATGTGGAAGATGCAATGGGCGATGTGGACCAACCAATGGATGCCCATGTGACTCCTGCTTAGCCCTAATCAACCAAGTAAGTACTAAAACCAAACACAATTGAAGATTTTTGTACCGTATTCAAAATATTTAAAGCCGGGCCCCCAATAAAATTTTTGACTTAAAACTTTAAATGCATCATCATTTAAAATTAGTCCTAGTCTTCATTATTGTCAATTTTTGTAAAATTGGTGAGACCGGGTATTCTTTTGACGTTTACGGTATTCAGAAATGTAGACAACATTTTACAAAAATATGTTAGAGCAGGAACTGTACATGCCCCCTAATAGTTAACACCGAACGGCTTTACGCCACATTTTTGGATGGGGGATTACGAAAATTTATGACCTGATGACGTTTCTCTATTTTGCCAATCACCTTATCAAGTATTCTAGATTCTCATTTATAAAAGTCAAGGGGAGTGGGAGTGGGGGGTCTTTGAGAGGGCCATGAGATTTTTGGACGGCTTTCCTTTTGTTTAATCTATTAAAGATTGTGATGGCTGACAATTCATTAGGATTTAAAGTGTTTTTATCAAAATTTCTAATTTTTTAATGACGATTAAAATTAATTTGCCATCATTTAAACGAAGGTCGTGCCGCCACTACCTCCAGTGAATGTGATTCCAGCTGACCTCACATGGAAAACTCCATCTGCATTTGGATTCACTGTTAATCATGCGGTTCAAGTTGGTTCGGAAGGAGGTCACAAATTGTACGTGGCCAGAGCTCAAAGTGGTGGAGAATTGATTCCGGGTAAATATTTCCCGAACACCAAAGCCTACTTTATTCATTCAGGACAGGAAGTCGACACGACAAATTTTGAGGTGAGATTTTCTGCATTTTTTTAAAATTCAACTTTACAGACGATTCTGTTAGAGCAGATTAAATCATTGAAATTTGTTGATTTCTCTAAAGGTTTTGATGGATCCCTCGAGAAGGACGCGGTGGGTCCGAAGCTCTAATGGAGCCATTTTGGCTAATGCTGTTGTGGGTGGGCACAACTCAAATGGTGAGAGGATTTATATAGGTCGATGGAAGCACGAAGGTAACGATGTTTGTGGGAAAGTCGTACCAACTGAACGGGCACTCATTTATGGTTTCTTCAAAAAAGTCCATCTGACAACTACTTACGACATTTTGGTGTACTAATCAACCAAATTCGAACTGAATTTGAATCAACTTCAAGTTAATTTCATAATGAATGCAGTTTACATTTTGAAATTTTATTAAAGTACAAAATTTGTACTGTAACATCGAACTTTGTACTGAGTTCAATTTGAAGTTGAGCAATAAAATTATTATTATTGATTAATGATTGTTGTTTTTCATGGCAAACAAAATTCTGTTTTTTGAATTATTTTTATTTTTTTGACAACAGAGATTAAATGTCTTAATGA
The DNA here is from genome assembly GCA_034694425.1 of Arrhopalites sp. Gr-Col-00791. Classification (NCBI taxonomy): domain Eukaryota; kingdom Metazoa; phylum Arthropoda; class Collembola; order Symphypleona; family Arrhopalitidae; genus Arrhopalites; species Arrhopalites sp. Gr-Col-00791. The sequence goes on from JAQHQX010000569.1 coordinate 5,349, forward strand.
GTCAATTCTAAGCACACAAAATTTGTGTTATTGGCAAATACCGTTTTTTGTCCACAAAATTAATTTTGTAGTTTTGATATTTAATGTTTTCCATTTACTGTTGTGACTGCCTGATTTTTCTCAGATTTTATTGGCCTTGTTCTTGACCTCTAAAGGTCATTTTCCCAAATGATCTGTTCTGAGGACCCTATTGGTCATACAAATCCGAAAAAAATCAGGCAGACACAAAAGTAGATGGAAAACAAGAAATCTATTTTGGATGATTGAATGTCATTACTATTTGACCTTTAGAGGTCATCGAGATATATAAACTAGTATTGGGGTCACGAGGTCAAATATTTTGACCAAGTCGAATAGCCATTTTGGTTTCCATTTTTGTTTGTTTTGTGTTCCTCTGATTTTTTTCAAATTTTTATGACCAACAGTGTCATCACAGCAAGCCATTTGGCAAAGTGACCTCTGGGTCAAGCAAATAGTTCCAAAATGATTTCCTTTTACAAAGGTGTTCCATGGGTCAGTATCAATCACCTCTGCAAGTTTCAAGAATGTCCATTAAAAATTTCTGGCTGTTGACGTAAATAGTGTCGAAAATGTGATTCTAGGAGTTTTCCACACACAAGGAAAGTTCCACACTGGCTCCTGGCAGCCTCACTGCGAGCTGTAAGTGCTTGCAGATTCATCTGTGGAATTTCTTTTGATAAAGCATTTAGATTATTTTAAATTCGTATTGAATGCCGATGAGATGATTTCCGTTTGAAAATTAAATTGCTGCTGAATTTTGTAGTTATAAATTTTTTATAATTGAGAATTGACGTTTCAATTTTTGAGATTTAATTACAGGTAAACATGAAATTTATAATATGAGTTTATTTTCACTGCCAGAAATGTGAACGTCGCAGTACAATTTAATTCAAATGTCATTTTTATTTCCTGCAACAATAAATCGTCAGTTAATGAAACAAGTAAAGAGCGGTGATTTAAAAGAGTATTTGGAGTTTTCAAATAATTTTAGAGCGAAGGATTTGAGGATGCGATGTAAAAATATTCATCAGTTTTTTATGTGTGATACCACAATGCCTTCTGATATTTCCCAAGTCATTGGATTAGTTGATATTTGTGGCGGTAGATCTGATTTGTTGAATTTTGGCAAGAAACTTTTTGTCTCTTGACCTGGGATTTGGAGGATTTGTTCAGCTATGCTTTTCACTTGTGTAACAGGTGTTGGTTATATGTGTTTTTGTGAAATATGTCGTTCTTAATCAGGGCCGTAGAAACTGAAAAAATGGTGGTTAGCTATGTTCAGTTAGATTAGATTAGCTTAGAAAAATTGAAAAAACTGATGGTGCCGAAATTATGTCCCATTTGTAAATACACGTCATGTCTATCTCTACAAGTTTCAGGATGATCTTTTACACCTTTTTTGCGTAACACAATTAGTTCTATCTTTGAAAACTATAATTAAACATATCGATGGGTAATAGTCATTTATGTTTCCAATTACTTTGAAATACTTTAAAATGTTAATTACTAATACGGTCAAGGTCATGCTAAGTAAGTGATGTAAGTTGTAAGTTTAACGCTAATTATTTGTTGAAGTGGCCTCGCACTCATCCCCTGATTTTAAATAAATGAAAAATTACTAATCAATTTTTTGTCTGGGGAAGTGCAAAGTGATTACAAAATTACAAGCATTTCACATTTAACTTCCATTATTTGTTAGACTTTTGACTCAACCTAATTGCTTTTCATAAATGTTGGAAAATGGAAACGTAATCTGAGTCGATATTGGGATTTATAAATATCAACTTAATTGAAACGTATTGAACATCTGGAAAAAACTGATTGGGTGATCCTGGCTTATCAGCACCATAATCCATGTCGAATAATGGCAGATTCAAGTACAAATAAATTGATTGTTCAAAGTACAAGGAATCAGTTTGCCATTAGTCCCCTTTTTGTTCACTCACGAATTCTACTCAGAGGTAATTGTTAATTCTCTAATACTACGACGACTATCATAAATATTTTATTTTTTCGTCACATCAATCTAATTTAAATAGTTTCGTGTTTCTTGAAAATTTTCTGTCATAAATCAGCATCAGAATTTGATTTGAGTTTTCTGAATTGCAGATTCATTGAAAAAAATTAAAATATCCTTAAAGCTCAAGCTTATTAGATTTGAATTTTAAAAATGTATACTGACTGCTAGAAAATGATAGTAAGCACAATTAATATTTAAATGCTTTACATTTTACAGACAGTTTCACCCCAATTTTAAATCAATCGAAAAAATGGCTTTAATGAAGACCTCACTTTTGGTTCTGATGGCCTTGAGCTCCATCTCCATGCACGTAGAAGGTAAGAGGCGATTTCCCTACAGTTACAATTTTATTTGACTTTCCCTTAAATTAAATTGAACTAAAATTTTCTTACTATGACGCTTTTACTTGTAACAAAAGAGAGAAATAAAAATATAATTTGGCTCCCCTTCTTGGTCATCGTTTACCATAAATTCTATAATTTTAAAAACCAGAATTAATCTTGTAATTTCTATCTCATCCATTATGAAAAGTTAATTAATTAAGATTTTGTCGATAAGACATCTAAGAAAATAATACAAATTGATACTCGACATGTGCACGGCGCGCCGTGCGCTATAGTGAGTTTCTCACACAATAGGAATTGAAAATTGAAACTGGATTTAATTTTCAAAATAATTTCAGCTCTGCAATGCCACCGTTGCCTATACGTAGACCCTTACGATGACACCGCCAAATTCATCATTAACTTGGTTAACACTGGATTGGAGGCAATTGGAAGAAAATACGAGTACAGCGATAGTTGTGAAAACAACCCAGCAGATGGTAACCTCGTCACAGCCGCACCTATACGAAGCACCACGTTCGTAGCCAACACCCTCACTATGGCGCTAAAACTAATTGAAGCTCAAGCCGTTACCCAAAATCGAACAGCGGATGCATCGAGAATAAATAAAGTTGTGGAATCCTTGCAAAATGTTAAACCTGTTCCCCGTGATGCTACCATCAAGGCTGAAGTGGCCATGTGTCTAACAGTAAGTAAGCCTTTCAACACATCAATTGAACAATCATAAGGGCCACTGTGACTTTCAGTCGTCACAAACCCCTACTCGAAACTTCATCACTTCGATTCGAGCGGCGGTTTTCGAATTCATTTGATTCGAAAACTGTTGAGGAACTAAAACGATTCCGTTAGACTCACTTACGAAGATAGAGGGCTGGATAAAATTGGTACGAAATGTGACCCGTCTTTTTGAATGATAGATGATAGTCGAGTCACCGTTTTGTTCCACCTCTGACAGATTGTATTAATATTAAATTAAAATTGCAGGATTTACTTTAAAAACTGTCATTTCGTAATTTTTGTTGACAGGCAGAACTAGATTTTTCCTATGGCGAGCTTGCAGCATCAGTGATTGTTCGAGATGGAGTTGTAGACACTGCGGGACTCTTTAAGCAGGACGATTGTTTGAGTATAAACGATTTGTACAAGAATTTACTTGATCAAGGTTTAATCAGTCAGGACATAGTGGATACAATTAATGATTATATTAAAGAGGCCAGTATCTGTAGCTGTTCTACTGAAAAGTGCAATGATGCTACTAGTATGTCTGCAAGTCTTGTCTCCATCTTGCTGGCTTTTATGGTACTGCGCCAATTTTAATTTTATTGTGGACCCAACGTTACAACTTTTAAATCATATTTAAATGTTCAGATATTCTAAATTCAAAATTTCAAATGTCAATTTGAAAAGTCTATACTTAATTAAAGGGCTTTTATGAAGATGGTTCGATCTGGGAATTATGAAAATTTGAGGTAGAATTGATGGGAATAAAAGATTTAAAAAATTTTCAATCTGTCACTGTGAATGCACATTTAATTAAAAAGCATTGCATAGATGTATAAGAGACTGGGTAATAGCCCAATTGGGGTCATCGTCAAAACGCCGAAAAAAAAATCTAAAACAAAAAACGCTGAACTGACAAAACGCAGAAACAATAAAACGCCGAAATTTTTGCTGTAAAAGTCTTTATGTCGTCACCAAATTATTTTGTGACCTCTAAATTCTTAAGCATTTTAATGATTTTCTCGAAAAATAAATTCTATTTATTACATAACCAATTTAATTTAGAAAATGAAGGGCGTTATTTTTAAAAATGATTAATTTTTATTTTGAATCATTAAATTATAGGAATTACATTTAAATTAATTAGTATTTTGTAATGTTTGACAACTGTTCTACCAATTTTGACCAACGTACAAAATTATTAGTTTGATATCATGTCTAGTAAACGTGAATAAATTTGTTGTATTTTAAATCATATTTTTCATTTTTAACTACAATTAGCCATTTGCAGTAATTTTTAAATTTAAAACCAACTCCACCCAAATTATCCTAATTTTATGCTGTACTTTTGATGCAAGTTTCAAGCCATTACAATACGATGTTGACTTTTAGAGTTTTTAATTTTTTTTCGTTTTCTCCTGAACCTTCACATATAATTTCGTTGATGACATAACTTTGCTCACTCCTTCCTTGTGATCATAGAACTTGGCCAATTTCCTAGTTTTATTTTCGATATATTTATTAAATGAAAAATTAAGGATCGTAAGTGACGATTCATCACTAATTCAGAAATCTATCACCAGCTGGTATTTCTACTAGAAATTAGCCAATTGGCCAAAAGCAACATTTTCAATATCTCGCTTTTCAGCATAAGGTTGCATGAGCTTGGAATCATTATCGTTATCATAATTGAAAGGCGTTACAAATCGTAATGTCTTCCAGTAGAACAAATAAAAAGTTTTTAATTTTTGTCCATATGGAAATTTTGATATTTGAATCTTAATCTTAATATTCCACGACAATATGAGCAACGGTTATGCACACCATAAATTTTTTTAAATGTTCTACTTTTCGAAGGAGGAAATTCCATTGTAGTTTGCGATACAGTCCCTCATGCATCAAACTTGTCTCAGTATCTCGGACTGTCTTTAAGAAAAATTTGTACTATAAGTACAATAAACGACCTTGGGCCTCCTCTATTAGTACAAAAAGCTTTTATGTAACTCGTGTCCCTCGAGACATAACTTTTTTCTAAGTATAAATAAAGTTGTACAAAAAATATGAGCACTCGCATCAGTCTCGAGCCTGGACAAGACAACTTGACTTGACTGAAGCTTCGAGTGGAAAATCAATTGTTAGATCGTAAAGCTAATGGATGCAAACAAGCCTCATCTCTGTTTTTACAGATTCATTTGAATACAATCACAAGGGAAAAAACAAGAAATTCATCTTTATTTTTATGCGTCCTCTCATGTCAACGACAATTAAGATTACAAAAGTCAACTTGTTAAATATCTATTGTCATGAGGACAGTGTAAAGCGTGTGGAACGCAAAGCAAATCAAATGCAAAATCTAATAGCAGGATTGAGTTTGAGTTTGAGTGGGTGACCTTGGCCACATGTCTCAGGTTAGTTTAAAATCGTCATGATTAATTTGATTTAAACATCTTGTTCATCGTTGCTTGACTACGACTCACATCCCACTCGCAATTCAATTTCATTAAGAAATTCTCCATTGAAACTGCCTTAACCTCAACCAACGATTGTTGTCTTGTTAGCAGCAGCCAAAATCAAACTAAAATTCCATGCAATTATATTGCCCATTGTCTCTTCTCTTGAAAAACAAATTAGTTTAAAAACAATGGCGAAAATTCGACTCTTAAATCTTATAATTTTTCTCTTCGTGCTCAAATGTGTATCAGTAGAGGTTGAGTGTAAAAACATTTTGGTCTTGTGTCCGTTAGCATCCAAAAGTCACAAAAATGTCCTGGAACCCATCGCCACAGCGTTGGCTGAACGAGGTCATCAAGTGACTCTGATATCGTCTCATGGCACACAAAATAAAAATCAACTACACAAAAACGTGACTGAGATTCAAGTAGGGGATTTTGGAAAATTTTGGAAACAAATTGGAAATCCATTTGAATTTCGGGCGGGAGGGAAACTGAATCATTTCACCTTGACTATGGACCCTATTTTCGACATCTGTCATGAATTTTACAATAGAGATGATTTAATGAAGTTGATGGAGGTGAAGACAGATCTGGTGATTATGGAAGGTTTTTTACACGACTGTTTGTTGGGATTTATACACAAATTGTCAATTAATTCCAATTACACTCCTTTCGTTCTTTCATCTCCTTTGCCGGGACCTTCATTCATCACTCAGTTAACTGGTATTTCAAATTTCAATTTAATTTTTTCTATTCTTTACTTTATTGATTTTATGTTGCAGTCAAATCCCATGTTTAAGGGTCCAACAGGTAATGAAACGAATCATGAATTGAGTCTGTATACCCTGTAGGTGAATCTCCCTTATATGTAGATCGTTTGAACAGATTTAAGGATGTGGTCGTTTAAAATCCAAATCTTTGATAATGGACTTTTATGAATTTTATAGAGTAGCTTTTGAAAATGTAGAGAATTGTGGTATTGAGTAATTTTGAACATTTTTTCAATAGGAAATAGATTGCCGCCATCATTTGTACCGGCATTGATAATGGACTTTTCACATAAAATGAATTTTATTCAAAGATTTTTCAACTTAATATTCACTCTCCTTTTGGAAGTTTGGATGGATTTTATGATTGCGCCCAAATCAACTGAAATTTATCGTCAGTACTTGGGACAAGATTTACCAGATGTGGCAGAATTGTATGGAAAT
>JAQHQX010000570.1:0-12107 GCA_034694425.1 Arrhopalites sp. Gr-Col-00791
CAAAGTTATATGTTCTTGTGATGGTGTGTCTACAATTTGTTACTACAACAGAATTTAGCATTTTAAATGTACAACTATAATTATGTATCTACAAATATCCAATGTCGAATGAATTTCAATGCTTTTTCTTTGTCAGTTTTTCATTTTAAAATTTTTATTCCAAAGGCAAGATGTCACCAGCTTGGGAAGATTTGGTGGAATATGAAGTTCATATCATATATGATGTGAATTTCATATTCCAAAAATTATTTCTTATGAAAATACTTGATCAAAAAGTCATTGACATCCATTGACTGTAGAGCGGACTTTGACATTGATGTGGGCGCTTCCATATGTCAAGATCCACGACAACTCACGATTTCTGGAGTAAACCTCTAGTTTAGATTTTTTTTATAATAATTATTGAACTTGCACCAAAATTCAAACAGAAAATAAAGATAATTATGATGTACTTGATTTTCATCAAAAAAATTGTAGCGTATTTTAGTTCTGAAAAACATTTTGACAAAAAAAAACAAAATCTTTGAAAATCAGATTTGTCCGCGACTGAGTAGGAGTACGATTTCTAAGAAATGACTTTTCAAGTACTGTCCCTGGAACTCAAATGGGAGTCAAAGGCAGCACTTGTCAGGTTGACAGATAGTCAAGTTTTACATAGAGTCCAATGTAAAACTGCCATAAGGATGGTTCTTCTATGTAAATGTTACATATAGAAGTTGAATCGATTTTATGTCTAAAAGATGTTTAAGGTGAATAGGAATTCTGATAATTGGATTTTGTGTTGATTCAACTCTGTTGAATAAATTAAATAAGAATTGAGTTGGGACTGTCAGGTTGATAGAATTGACAGTCATAATTTGGAAATTTGTATTGTCAATCAAGAAATTATGAAATAGAAATAAAATTACAATGGAAAAATATTATGATCCAACAGCCAAACAGTTCCACTGGGAACAATTTAAAAATGAAACATGATTCAACTACAAATTCAATAGTAGAAATGAACCAACAAGAATTTCCATTTGAACACAATCACCGAGAAACCACAATCGAATGATGAATTGTAACGAAGGTAGACACAAAATTGTCAGCACATAGTAAGGGTTTACTGAAGATTGATCCCAGGATCTATTTTTATTTATTTTTCTTCAAATGTTGACCACATCCCATATACCATTTCTGGAGAAAGTGTGAATGATTTGTATGTTCGTGTCTTAATTGATTTGGTTTCAGCTAAGAAAGCCAAAGCAAAATACCATTAAGGGCAAAAAAATTAGAATTTCTAGCCCTCGTGCACAATACTGAGGTCCAAAAAGATTAAGGACCAAATAAATTTGAAACTGAGGGTCAAAGCCTTAATTTTGGAGACCAAAAAGACTAAACCAAAAAGATTAAAATGTGAGGACCACAAGCCTAATTCTCGAGCCCCAAAGAATTAAGACCCTTTAAAAATCGTTGTTTCACATGGAGTCAGTTTTAATTGAAATAAACGAATTAGCAAAAAGTTATTTTATTGTCAAAAAAAGATTCCCCCATGACAAATTTCGAAGCCGAACTATTGCTAATCATAAGATTCATTTGTTGCAAGTAGCGAGCGCAAAGACAATTGTTAGACTTTAATGATTAGAGCAAACAGTGAAACTACTTTCATGGAATTCTTGATTGATTGATTGCGATTTATTAAAAGTGTCAAGTTATACATTCACAAAGAAAATGATTTTCATAACGGACACCATAGCCAAGTAGTCAATTTCTGAAGGACAATACCATACATACATACAAATTTCAGGTACAAAAGTATACATCATAAACAAACTAGCTATTATGGTGGCTTAAATTTAATTGATTTTCTGTTTGAAATAAAATAATGTGTAAGATTAAATAAAAACTTTATACTTTGGTCTATCGACCTCAAATAAGCAGAAATCGAACCCTGACTAAGAAGTTACCCACACTTCGTCGAGTTCATCCAGGAGCCTCAAATAGGAAAAGGCTTTTAAAAAATGAGTTCGAGGGAGCCGAACTTTAACAATACAAATGCAATTTTAATTGTGTATAATTTGAAGCGCCCTTGTATTGAGAGTAAATTAGCCTTTTCAAGAAAGTCTGCTTCGTCAATACGAAGACGTTGAAATTTTCGTCTCCAATTTGGGGGTTCACTGAAATCACTCTTGATTCATGGAATTCTTGACTAATACTCGGAGGGCCTGATAGCACCAAAGCACACTGGACCAATTTCAATAAAAAAGCAGATTCTGGCTGATTTTTGAAGTGACTCTGATTGGGGAAATGAAAGTAGAAATTGATGTGGGGTTGATGGCTTGGCCAACTTGGCCAAATATCAAAATATTTAAAAAATATTTTCTCGTGTAAAACTTACTTTGAAAATTCCAAGTTGCATTCAAGTCCATCGGAAAACTACCGAACTTCACTACAAGTTCGGTCCGACCTGGTCCGACTAACTAACCACTATAATTTATTAAGCTCTATTTTACCAGAATTGGCTGCCGCAACCTGCCCCCCTCGTAGAATTTTCAAGTTGAAGTTGGTTAATTTTGCATTTGATTACATGCAAGTACATACTTAGATCAACCATCATTTTCAAAATTCTCCGAAAAATTTTAAAATTATATTTTGAGTTTGGTGAGGTAGCTGGGAGGTCTCTCAAGTGAAAAAAGTCATTAGACACAAAATCTGCTTTTTTGTTGAACCTGATTCAGTGTGCAAAGGTGTTGAAATACAATAAAAAAAATTCTATTTTATTTTCCATCGGTTGATTACAACTAAGCTCCTTGTGTTAAATTTATTCATTATATTTACCAAACAAGAACCTGGTCTCCTTTCATCGTGAAAATTGTTAGTTTGAAAATGCTACAATCATTCTCGACTACTTCAAATGGCAACTACAAATCCATGAAAATATTCAAAAACTCTGAGGACATCCAAGTACATTGTCATCGAGTGACATGGCGTGACATGATGTCACTAACATGGGTAGCAAAAGAAAACGATTTGAAAGCTGATATACTTCCATTTTCATAATCGCCACTCTAAAAACTTTAATGTAACTCACTCTTAAAGTTGTATTAAAAATTCTAGTTGTTGGGAGTGAGATGGCTATCGAGTCAGTTGTTTATCATATAATCAATTTTACTTGACATAACCTTTCGTATTCTTCCACATCTACAATTTACTCAAATGACATTCGCATTAAAGCCAAACCCAGCAACGACTTCTTTGCTCTTCTTGTTACAGTGAACGAAATCATCGTCAAAAACCAACAGTAGCAAATCAGTTGCCCGCATAAGCTGAAATCGTGCATATTTAATTATAGACGTTTTTGTGCACAAAAGCTGCAGAAATTGTCATAAGCTCTTATCTTTTGATCACGTCTCCCTTGTACACATCAAATTCCACTTATTTAGTGCTTTAGACGAGGACAACTCAAAACTTTTATTTCAATTACAAGATTCTATGAAACAACAACTTGGAATGGAAGTTTTTCCTCAAAAGATAATTGGAATCATCATTCATCATTGATATCTTTTATTGTCCAGTATATTATTACAGTTTTCAAACTGCTAGTAGTAACTTTATCCTTAAGAATGAGCAACCTTCATTCGACTTGGGTAAATATTTGGATGGCAAATGTCAAATTTATTGGCAGATAGATTTTTATTGGGCGGATAGATGAGAAATAGATTTTAATTGTGGGGATGTGAGATGGATCGGAGATAGAATTAGGAAGACCCTTAATTTAGAATTTAGATACTACATAAAAACGACCAAACTCCCAGGCCTCTAATAACGTTGCAACAAATCCTTAAATAAATCATTAGTTCCGCCATACTAAATGGTGCACAGGTAGTTGGTATTGAAAATAAAAAGGTTTTCAATTCCCAATTCATTTTCTCTACAAATTCAAAGCTGATCAGAGACATGGAAATGAAAGTCTTTACCCAACTTCTCTGCACTTTCTTAACAACAAACACCCAAATAGCGATGACCACGACAATGCCAAAGATCTCACGCAAGACTTTACTCGATCATTCAGTACAACCAGACACAATTCAGGTCCTTGATCTTTTCAAATTCTCCAGACTGACCATTCACGTACCTCCAACAGAATCCCTTTTATCACAACTGCTCATAATCCATTTTCAAAATGATCAAAGTCCAATAAAACTTTGTTCCACAAACTACAAAGATCTGTGTGAATCCTTCGATAGACCAATTTTCCTGGGTGCAGTGGCCCATCTTCTGGTAGCTGAACAAACTTCACCACATTCTCCAACTCTCACCTTCGTCCACACGTTTTTTCAAGCCTACATGCAAAATCAATTTCGAAGTGTCCTGCACGATTTTGTCGGGATATTCCATCAGTTCATTTCTCATCAGTTTGCAAAATCATCACAAGAGGGCTTCAAAACAAGCCCAGGTGTCAACGAATCCTGCTTTGCCCCAACGAATGTTTATCAATTTTTCATGCAACTCGATACAACACAAATAATCTCTGCATCGATTGTGGATCCTTTCTACATTGAGGCTGATCCCTGGGTCAAGGTGATTGACCTTGATATAAAATCACTTGTTCAATTGAACAATGGAAAGAACTTGGTCGATTTTTTGTCAAAAGTTAAAAAGTACACAAGAAATCAAAGAAAAATGTTTTGGCTTGGCAACTTGATTGGGTTTGTAACTGAACCGATCGCCATCAGTCTATTCAAGAAGGGCGTATTGGGCTGGACAATAAGACAAATTTTAATGCAGAAACTTCCTACATCAGGAACCCTCAAAATGTACAGTGACATCCTTGGGCACTTAAACATGACCCTAGGTATAGGACCTCTGTACTTGCTGCACAATAAAAAAAGATGCAGCACATCCATACTGCGTTGTGCAAGCTGCATCCGTCAACAAAATTTCCGTTCTCATGATCACATTGAATTCATTTCAGACGACAATGGTGGGATTATGTACGAGAACATTCGGAGATCCATTTCACTGGAAGAAGATTTTGTCCTCCTGTCCGTGTCCGCTCCCTTCACATGGGACCTTTGGCTTCTAATTGGGATATTTGGATTCATTTTGATGTGCCAGCGATTTGGACGAGATTTAGGCTGGGTTGTCATGACAGTGATTACACCACTATTTCTACAGATTTTGCCACAACGGCGACATTTTTCTCATTGGATAAAGTCTCAATACATTTGGATCGCAGTGAGTTTTGTACTGGCTCAATTTTATTTGATGGAGTTGAAGAGTAGTCGAATTGTCAATAAAGTTGAAATGCATAAGAGTAACGTCGAACAGTTGATCAATGCAGGATACAAATTTACGACCCCCTCTCCGGAGGACAGCAGCGACGAATTTATGAGGACGAGTCTGCTTAAAATGGCAAATCTGTCGGATGCTTGGGATCCGAGTTTGGGCCTTATGGCGAACAATTGGTATCACAGAAGTATTCTGCATGAAGAAGAGATGTCTGGCTCAAAAACATATAAATATCCCCGAGCCTTTTTTATTGAATCTGATCTGGTCTATGACTTGGCGCTTTATCATACCGCCGATGACCATGTCAATCACAACGTGCTGAAGAAGAGTATCAATTATGGGACTATTTATGCAGCATTCTCAACACCGAATTTGGATATCCTTGTGGAAGCTTATAATCAAGCTGTCACTAGTGGACGATTCGAACTTTTAAAGAAAATCAGCAAATTTGTCAACAACTGGGTTTGGATTGAGGATAAGTGTGAACACGATCGGAGAATTTGGAAAATGTATTCTCTTGAGAAGATTGAAAATGTTCATTTGGAGAATTTGAGAACGATGCAAAATTCGCTGGTGAGGTCAGCATTTTACATTCTTGGAGGTGGGGTCAGCTTAGCTGTTGCTGGTAGCATTGGAGAGAATCTCAAGATGGTTGTTACATGAAGATCTTCCTAGACTATATTTGGTAGATTCATTAAGTATTTGTGGAGAAAATATGTTTATTATATTCGAGGTTGTCTCTTTTCGTCTAAAATAGTGTTTCACATTCACAAAATATGTTCTTGTAGTGTTAGTTAAGCATAGTTTCTTGTCATAAGCACAATTGCAGGTGCAAAATTTAAAACCATCACTTACTGACTGTGTCAGCCGTCGAATTGTAGTCTGAGGACGGGAAGCGAGTCTGCAGAGATGTCAGTTCGTTCCGTCTTAAAGGGGCAATGAATGGGCGATTTAGAATTAAAAATTGTCAAGGTTCTGTGAGTACTGAATGCACAGCGACGGTATTGGTGTCAAATTAAATGCACTGGAGAATAAAAGAATGTTTTTCCAAATTATTTTTAAAACGCATTTTCAAATTTTAAATCACGTTTAAAGCCAATTAAAATCTTATGGTCCCATAATTTTGAATAACTTTACACTAGAACTTTGAAAGCATTTTAATGAGACGTGATTTTTTTCTGGTCATTTGACACCTACCAAGCCAAGATTAAAGATTGAGTGAATATTGAGGGAGAAGCAAATTTAGCTAATTCATATTTGCTTAAATTGTGGATAGGAGCCACAACCGGCTCCAGTGAGATCGCTCTGCATGAACACATAATGACAAGAAAATTCTCATTTTTTTCTGGCTTCCAAACCAAAATTCTCTTTGGATTGAACATCAATTGACAATTTATTGAACGTGCAATATTGGGACTTGTATTCATAAATGATTTCTTGTGATTGAAAATGTCAGTACAATTTATTCTAGTTTTTAAAGTTGTGGCTTAAATTGAATTTTAAAATAAGAATCCAAATTAATTTCAATTGCAAAATATAAACCGACTAAAAAACTAAAAAATAGACGAAATGTGGAAGTTAACAGGCAGGTTCCACATAGGTCTCATCATCTCGTTTTGGTTTGAAGTACCACCATGCTGAAATATTCTTGTAAGTTTTCAATGGGACTAACCCCTGTGTGGGGGCGTTAATTTGAAGAAATCCGGCAACTTTCTCTAGAGCTCACAACTTGCCCATCACCTCACTTAAATATTCAACTTAATTATAATTTTGCTCAGACATCTCTTTATTCTGGATGAACTTGCCCAATTTGTGTCTTCTCGAAATGACATGAACTGAAGTATTTCCTTGAGGGACTCTTAGAACATCCACAATTAAGGAACAGTAGAAAAGGTTGTCGAGGTTCCTTTTGAGTTTTTTTATAAAGTTCATGTAGAAGCAAAACCTTTGAAGCCTCCAGACCTACATGTCCACATCCAGACCCACACCGGGAAAGGCCATTCAAATGTCACCATCCCAAATGCCAAAAGTCATTTAAATCAAACGGGCATTTAAAAGTTCATGAGGTGGTCACACTCAAGAAAAGAAATTCGAATATTCTAAATGCAATAATAACTTCACTCGGAAATCCAACCTGGCAACCCACAACAAGATTCACTTGGACGAGAAACCATTTTCCTGTCCCCAATGCCTTTACACAACCAACCGAAATGACAGTGTACAAAAGCACATAACTCACATTCATTCCGATGATCGACCATTTAAATGTGGAGAGCGTCATTATGAAGCCAAAATAAAACAAGATTTGAATCGTCATTGTAGGGCGCATTTGTGTGGGGAAGAAAAGGAGAATACCAAGAACCACAAAGGTCCACACTGCTCACACAAATCCCATAGAGCATCAGATATGAAGAAGCATTTGAGGGCCATAGGAACGAAGCCCTTCCCTTGTACCAACTGCTCATACAAAATAACCATATCCATTAGCTTGGAGGTCCACATTGCCTGGAGACATGCTGGGGAGTAAAAATTCCAGTGAGAATTTTGTGTCTACTCTGCAGTCATCAGTGGGTACCTGAATGAGCACGTGAGGGCCCATACAGGAGAAAGACCTTACAAATGCCTATTCGAAGGATACGAATATGCTGCTGCTCAATCTTCAAAAACTCAAAATGGACGAGATAGTTCACAGGAAAGAGACCAAATATATTAATGCTGGTACCAAATTTTGTTGCACCAAAAATAATTATTCTGGTATCGAAAATAATTATTGAATACCAAAAATATTTGTTTTCCTGCATTCTCTAACTGCTCCCTGCACTAGCTACTTCTAATGATTAAGAATATGGTGCCGGAATAATGATTTTTGGTGCCAGAACAATAATTTTTGTGCCAGAAAATTTGGTAGCAGCATTATATATTTGGTGCCGCAAACTTATTAACCCAAAAAGCTTTTCGTGGACAAGAAAAGTGTTGACAAAAGAGTACTTTTTGTGGACAAAATAAGATCCTATTACCCATTTTCCATTTGTGATTAAACGATTTATTTAGCTCAAGAACTAATGTAACTAATGACAATCTATTTGATAAGAAATCAAATAATCTTAACTCATTTCGGGTAACCCATTGAGTTCGGATCGGGTACGGGTCGAATAACTCTGGTTTCGGGTTAAGTGTCATCGGGTCTGCGCTGGTCGGTTCACCAGATGGTTTTCCGTTTGGTGATGGTTGAAGATAATTCAGAATGTCATAAGTAAGCTGACAACTTGGCTGGTGACAAAGTCAATAAAAATTGGAGTTGAAGTTCGTTCTAATATATGAAAATCCCCGATTTTCAATCCAATTATTTCGATAGCTCTTATTCTCTTTGCAAGAAAATCCAAAATGACTCGCATTTTAATGGTGATTCCGTTTTGCAGTTTATTAATATAAGATTAGCCAGTCAATTTCCTTTCGAGTACCAGCATTTGGTCTGCCTGGGTGTCATGAGAAAAATGTTCTACTTGTGGACTGACTCCAAGTTCAAGCTTAGTCATCTAAGTGTATCTTTACGAAATTTATTTTCTCAAAAACTTGAACAAAAGAAATCGTCTGTTCCAATTGAATTTTCTCGAAAACCAAGATCATTGAAAGAATTGAAGAAATGAAAGGCTACCGAGTTCAGACAATTTTTACTCTATACCGGTCCTGTAATTTTAAAGCCTATTTTAAAACCTGAATACATATTATCGTCATTTCATGCTTCTTCATACAGCTATATTAATATTGACAAGTCAAAAATTTTACATTGAATACAATGACTACGTATCGACTTTACTGTCTCAGTTTCTTAAAAAAATTCAAGAATTGTATAGAACGGAACAGTTGTCTTACAATGTTCATGGTTTCACTTTCGATTGTTCACGTAACCAGGAATTAAATTTTGCAATTTATCTCCTCCACCAAGTTTACTAATTGGTGCTGCTACAATGGATTGGACCATAGCGAAATAAGGAATCTTGTAGTGAAACCAAAGACATTTGTCCGTTTCACACCACAAATCTATGGACAGCTCTCCATAGTCTAGTCTTACACTGGAGGATAAGACAGCACTAGAAAACAGCTCTCCAATAACCATTTCCCACAAGAAGCCAGTATTCATATCCATTCGTCCCCTCGTGATGAGCCACGGAACAACACAAGAGTAAAGGAGGATCGAATCCCTGTTGAGGTTTCCAATTGTCCCCGTGATAGTTTCCAGAAGCTCGAGTAGAGGTTTTCCTACAAGAACTTCAGAGGGAATCAACAATTTGGGCAATTTGTGTTCTCTGCTCATTCGGTCCACCAAATTTTGAATGGATTCCGCCAAGTGGTATCCTATCTGCTCGAAAGAGTCAGGCTGGACAGGGATTCCAATTTTATCGTTAATGTGGGCCCAGTCATCGAGAGATTCCGAGAGGGATTGCGAACGCCACACATCAAGTTCATTTTGGGTTTGGTGGAATCCCGCCTGAGCAGACAGCATTGGCCGGTGGCGGTTGTCCCAAGATTGCCATATGATAGTCGTTGTCATGAAAATAGATCCTGCATCGTATCTCCGATTAGTCCAGCTGTCCATTACTGCCCAACAAGCCCGTTCGTACAATCGACCCAATTCATCCACCCCCTTAGTCCAATCAATGAATATGTGGGCCGACTGACCCAACTCCCCGTTCACCATGTCAACTCCAAAGTCGATTATGTCATGGACTAACCTACTTATTGCCATGTCCTCAAAAAAATTAATACCACCCAATTCAGTCTCGGCAAAGACTGGTATCATGAGAGTATCTACTGCTAAAAATGCCAGCACATCGGCTTTTGGAAGTCGTTGTAACCCAACACCGATTGCTAACTCTCTCTCACCGCCTTCCAACCCGGCAACTTCAATGGACGCTTTCGCGCGTCCGTAAAGCAGGTTGAGCAAGCCGTAAATGGAGCGCTGTGCCGCTATTGGCGGTACATGCTGACAGCTTAATATCAAATTTAGTTCCTCAAGTACAGCTGACCCTTTGATGCCAAAAATGTTCAACCACCCGATTCGGTAGTCTTCCAATCCGGTAATATCCTGCATAGCCCATAATGCTCGAAGCTCTGGATGGGTTTTGCAGTAAGTATATGAAACAGCTGAACCAACTAATGATATTACAAGTATTCTCATTATGCCAGCAAACCCAATCTCATCGTTTGCCGACTGCCACTTTTGTGTCACTGTCAGACCAAATCCAGACCGTTTCTTCAAGGGTTCTGAATAAACGATTGGACCGATTTGACGACTGACTCTTGACTGAAATCCTTTCATGTCGTACCAAACGGCACCACCATCAACTTTGTTGACGCTTCTGTTAGTGTATGCCTCATCTATCATCGTCAGAACTCTGGCGGCAGTGGAGCAAACTTTGAGGAAACCCTGGAGATATGGAAGACGCTCCAAGCACTCCAACGATACTTGACAAAATTGTCGAAGTCAGAATACTTTTTTCTCATTCTCTCGTTCAAAAGTGGGGCCCAGAATTTCGTTTCCGGATTTCCTAAATTCGGCTGGGAATCCTCAGGGGTCAAATAAAATTCGAGACTTTTTACCATGAGAGATTTCCACTCCAAATATTTTCTCCCGACTGATCCACCCGCAGCTCCATCAACAGTGGCCAGCTTGTCCGCCCGGACTGCCAACTCAATTACGTTGAAGTTACCCCTCTCTTCCTCGAAATCTATGTTCTCTTTTGATTGCAGCAGGCAAAGATCCTCGACAATCTGAAGATCCTTACAATAGTTCTTGACGGTACAAATCAAACCTGGACATCCTCCTCTTTGACAAAATTGACACAAACATTGACGATTTTCAAGTTTGAACTCCCTACTGTCGACTATCAGTTTGTCGAAATTTTGTTCCGCCGTCGCCAGCAATTCATCGATTTCATTCTCTGTCATCATGTTCTGGTGACGGCTCTTCAAAAAATTTTTGGGCTGAAATTCGGACGACTGAAATTTTCTGACAACCAACTTTCGGTACCAAAATGGCTATCTGCTTTACAGGAAACTTTGTAGTAGATCAAATATTGAATGAAATATGTCATAGTCAATGTAATTCAAGGCCTTGGCCTTCTTTGATGTGAGTATGTTTCGTTCTTTCCCAGTCACTAATCGTTAAAAATAATGGGCTGATGAATCCATTGTAATATCGTCAGCACTCTGCTATACATATGTCTCCTATATTGTTTGCGTTTTCTTATCGACCTGTTTTTGCTGTACAGCTCAAACAATTTACTCCAATTCACCGTATTGCATAATACAAAATTAATTTATTCGTACTATATGGTCCATGGATCAGACAAATGGCTACTGATGTAATGCTCCAAAATATGTACTAGAAACTAATGGAAATTGCTGGTAAAATTAGTCTTGCAGACTTACTGAAAAAATTAGAAGACGACACAGTTACCACTCTTACATAACTCGTCGGGTGTGTGGCAATTAAATATTTTGTAAATATATCTTTGCTACACAAAAAGTGCTATCACAGCCGGCTAAGTCGTCTTCCAAGTTTAAAGTAGGTAATTAAAATGAACGTGAAAATTTCACATTCAAATGAATTGTCATGAATACCATCAAACATGCAGTCCTGCAATCAAATTAATTTAAATCCTTAAAATCTTAAAGTTTTGAACCCATTCAATGGGTCAAATAATTGATTTTGGGTTGCTTGACCCCTTTGGCTCCGAATGGATGATAGAAATGTGAAGATAAAGATTGAATGTGAGCTGACTTTTAATTCAAGTTATGATTAACAACATCTCTGCAAAGAAAAAACTTGC
>JAQHQX010000571.1:0-12107 GCA_034694425.1 Arrhopalites sp. Gr-Col-00791
AGTCAAATTTCAATCAAAACATTCAGATTTGATCAAGGAATACTAGTCCCTGACATCCAATTGCTATTTTGGTTCACTAAAAAAATTAACTGTTGCATTGGCCTTTGGCCAGTGCAACAACTAATTCTCCAACGATTGATTTTCAAAATTGTACACGTCGCTATAGTTTTCTTTTGATCGTTAAATGAAACAAAAAAAAATTTAAAAAAAAAATGTATAAAATATTCTGCAATAAGGACCCTTAGTTGCTACCATCGCAACGAAAGACTATTTGTTTCTTTTCGTCGATTTGACCCTTGACCTCCGCACAACAGTGTGTTAGAAGAACGGATTCGTAATGAGGTCTGCACGCGCTTTTGAATGATACATTAAAAGTCGGAGGAGCGCCATTTTGACGAAATAATATGCGGAAACTATAGTAGACTCAAGTTAACAAGATATCCACATTGTAAATTGAAATTTGTTTTGTCATTTTGTGAGTTTTCATTTTTTTCAATTGGAATTTTACAATGCTATTTGACAGTTTTTAAACACTCATGTTCATAATTTTTAAAAATATAGGAGACTTTTTTGAATTATAAAAATGCCCCCTGTACCTTGATCATTTTGGAGAAATTCATTGAAAATTGTGACGAATGTTATTGAATGGAGGACAAAATATTGATATCTCCAAAATAATATCACACAATTGCATAAAATATTGAACGAGTAAACAATAATATGTTTGGGCTCACACTTGATATCATCACCTGCACATTGAGCCAACATATAAACAATGAAAATGGTGTCGAGAATAAATGTAAATAAAAATGAATTCCAGATGATGCGTCTCCATCTTGATTTTTGTTTAGTGACTTTCCCCAATTTCCTGTTGACTTGCAGTGGGAAGAAATTCAAATAGGATTCAATTTCAAGGAGAATCAAATTGAAACGAAATTCTTCCTTTGTCAACATCCCCTCACATGAAATGGATTTAAGTTGGTGTCTTGAGTGGAACTGAATACTTTGAAGACTAAAGGGCAAATGGAAAGAAGAGCTTCTTATGTCAACCTACATCTTACACCAACAGAGAGTGGGGTTATAATTTTTGAAATTACAGACTAAAGATTACACCTTTTTTTTTTTGAATCAACATGACGAAAGAGTATTTGTATTTTAAACTCCTGATCGATATTTTACATATAAATTAAATTAAATTAACTTAACTTAACTTTCTGGGTAGGGTTCGAGAGTGGTTCTAACCACAGGCTTTTACTGGTTAAAACCGGTTACAACCAGTAAAATCCGGATAATATTCAAAAAATGACTTTTGCTCGAACCCTATTTCTGAAGTGAAATGCACCAAATTTAAACAACCACAAGATGTTTTAAAATTTTCTTTGCAACGTGTTTCGTCTCTCTGGTCTTACTCAGGCAGATATTTTATGATTTAGTGGTGGTTTACAAATATGTGAAATAAAATTGGTTAGAACACCTAGAGGTTAGGTGTTCAGCTAAACTCCTTTCAAATTATTAGTTTTGAAAATTTTTCGGATGCCTTTCAATAGAATGTCCAAATAGACAATTTTCGAGCTCTGTAATCGTGTAAGAGCATTCATGTTGATCAAATCTGTTCGCAAAAGTTCCTGTCGCCCTTATAGTAACTACACAGTTGCCAAACATGTTATCATTTTAATTGACTTTTCCTCTCCTGACACATGTACAAGTATTAGGTTGCCAAATTCAAACTATTCATTACTCTTCTTTCTCACTAACTCACACAAAAGTGTTCCTAAGCATCGTAGTTTTTGTCTATTTAGGCCATTCATTAATTCGTTTCAGTTTTGACGATATCACCATGTCAACCAAGGAGAAGGAGACATGAATCGTGAACGAGTCCACCATGTCATTTACTCGAGAAAATGGAAGAATAAATTGAATTTTCCCAAAATGAAACGCCCATTCACTGAAATTGTTGACAGGCTAAATATCCATTAATTATGTTCTATGGATTTTACCCAAACTCAGTATATAGCCCTATGGTGGTATGTATCAAAAAGTCGATATTTCCAACTGTTGGCCAAGTCAATTCGTTCGTCACTCCGTGTTCCATTTTCTCTCATTCATTCTCATTCTTCGAGAGTCAACTAACACTTGACAATTTCCACAATGCTAACTTTAAGAGACTTGAAATTAAATTTTTTCGTGATAAAACTTTACTCAAAATTCAATTTCCTACCAATTGAATTTATTCAACTTTCATCCAGAGTTTATATCAAAATGGTTGAGTCACCAATAAAATTGTTTGTATGGCGCTTCTATTTGGCATTAGCCATTCTCCATTGGATGTACATTTTTGGAAGGTTTCTTCAAAGGTTTACTAATTTTCATCATCTTGTTGAACAAATGAGTGAATTCCCACCTCATTTCATTCTAACTTTGGGTCTTTGGATGATGATATTTACAACTATTGTCAATCTACTTGTCCGACCTGAAGTCACCATGACACTCTTTAATGTCCTTTGTCAGGGTGAGGAGTAAATTGATTCTACAAAAATTATTTCAATATCAAAATTGATGAAAAATGTTTATAAAAACTTTAGAGTAAATCATTTAAATTGTCCAATTCTTTAATTTACAAAAAAAAATTAGATTTTATTGATCTCCACTTTTGAACATGTTAAAGTTCAGCTGCAGCTGCTGTTGCTGTTACAACTTCTAGCAAACTTGAATTTCAAGTTAAAGTCCCAATAAATAATGCAAATCTTGAATTGTTAATTTGAATTTTCTTGTGTCTTTAGATAAGTCTGGTGCGACTTCAAATTCAAATACTACCGCCAGATCGATTTGGTCAACTGTTTGGAGATGTTCCAGACAAGAAATTTTGACGCTGGTGCTACCAATGTTGTGTCACATTTGCCCATTCATCTACATTGGATTTTATTGGCATCATCCCAAAGCAAACTATTCTTTATTTTCAAGTTTACCGCCAAAATTTCAAAATGGATATTTTCTTGCTGTCTGCATCCTCATCGAATTTTTCATGTTATTTTTTTGGGCGATTATTTCAAATTTCTCATACTTCATTCTTATTCACTTTATCAACGAAATCGATGCGAGTATTGAAAGTCGGATTAAACTATTCAAGTAAATGTCAAAATTTAACTAAAGACTCTTCTAATGCACAAGTGGCAATGACAAACACAGAGCAAATCTCATGTTTTGAGTTTTCAAAATTTTTTAACTTTCAGAATTTATAAAAAAAAAACTTGCGATTTTGCCGAACAAGTTCCTTTAAAAGCTTTAAATATATTTTATTTTCCAGTGAGGAAACGAAAACCCAGGAAAAAATCACAAATAAATTTCGACTCGCATCGGAACAATTCATGTCGATTGTGAAAGCCTACAAAGACTGCCGGGAGTTTCAAATTCTTTTACAACTTTTCAATGAGAAATATTCCTACATAATTTTCATTACAAAAGTTTTGGTTATTTCAGCCTCGATTTGTTTTATCAGCATCGGTGTGAGATTACATGAGTCGCAGCCATATTTGAGTACAATGTACATGATCGTAGGATGTCAGAACATCGTTGGTTACTCTATTTGCTTCGAAAAAGCATTCAAAATCCCCGAGACCCTACAACAGTACAAGGATGATGCACAACTCCGATGCAAGTTACTCAGTTTGAAAGGATTTTCTTCTCATGGACTTGTGTACGACAAATCAGTTGAAAGTGTTCCTCTACTGGGGATCAAGGTTGGGGATTTCCATTGGATGGAACAAGACTCGACTCCACACTTCATAACTTTTGTCACCAAATATATTTGCAAGACTCTCATCGTCATCCGGTCACACACTTGAATTTTCGAGAAAAGGTCAAAACATCTTTTCTTTATGTATTTTTTCCTTTAAACTTTTTCGATATCAATCAGTCAAGTTGTTTGATTGAAGCGAGAGAGTGATTAGAAAATTACAGATCACGCTAATGCCGGGGATTGTGACACAGTCTGATAGCTTTACAAGATCCAGTGTAGCGACCCAAGTTTGGCCAGCCTACCGACGAAATCACCATTGGAGGTCATTTTGAAAGGTGACCTTTTTGGAAGTCAGACAGATTCTAAAACTGCTTTTTTATGTTCTGTTCAAAGTGTTAAGGAAGTTTTGTTGAATTATTTGTGCAATTCCAAGAGAATTCCTTAACATTTTGACAGATTTTGAAAAACTTGATTTTCGGATATTACAGAAAACTACCCGAAATCGGTGATTGTAAATTTTGTTCATTGAAATAAAGATGGGATTTGGATTCTGAGTACCTTCTAACCCAAATGGATGCTTTTACCCGATTTTCTTTTTATGAGTACTTTGATAATAAAATATTTGCTTATTGAAAAGGGTCGGAAAAAACAAAAATTTTGTCATAAAAATTTAGTCTTGTCTGTCTTTGTCCTTGTGTAGCTTTTGGTACCATCCATGAACATCCGAATTTACTTAGAATTATTAGAGAACTAAATATGCAGAGCTCGACCCCCGGGAGAAACAGGAAATGATAAAAACCGGTTTTTACCAACGGCTGTTGAGCGGTAGAAATTGAGAGAAACGCCGGGAAATAGAGGAATTTCCGCGAAACTACATTACGCAATTCACAATTAAAGTGCATGAAGATTGTACCGAAAGCATCAATACATAATCACGGACTGACTAGCCTTCAATTATCTGTGGATTATTTTAACAACCACGTAAAATAATAGCTTTTAATGCTAATTGGTTATTGGCTAAAACTGGCATATTTTTATGCAATTTTTATAATTTTTTTAATTTTCAAGTGGCCTCAATAATGCTCGAAAATGACTGTACCAATGTACAACCGCTGGCTTTTACTGTCCCGGCCCGGATAATACTCAAAAAATGGCTTTTACTCGAACCCTACTGATAAGTACTTTGAAATTGTGTTGTGTAATAGACCCTCCCCCATGAGAACTTGTTCGACTCCTCGTTGGTAATTACTGACTATTAATATGCCCACATGATTCTCGTCGGCCTGTGAGTTGTTTGAAGGTCGATTTCCTTTTGTTGTTAAAACTAAATTGACTGAAACAGTCCAAAATTTGAATACTTCGACATTCCATTTGATGAACTAAATCTAATAGGCCACTTTTAACCCACCAAATGTCCACAAGTCATGTTTAGTTTACTGTTAAACAACGGAATACATCAAAGATGATGATTCCCCAAGTTCATTAAGTTGACCATCAAAGTGATGGATGTCCAAAAAGATACCGCAGGGGATTGTCCTGTAATTCACTCGAATAAAATCTAGTCGCCCTCTTCTTTTGTTACTATCGAGGCGATGCTTTTAGCTGAAGGTTGAATTCACAATTCCTCGTTTAGAAATTAAGACAAAAAATCTTAAACTACAATTTTGTATTCTTCAGTTTTCGTCTCAACAAACTTTCTTCGCTTCAACTTTTGTGAACATTAAAAAAAATTATTTCTTGAAATATTTAGTCGAAATTTACAAAAATGAATTTCAAAACTGTTTTGAAAAAGTTTATGTTCAAGATTGTTGTCATGTGGTTCATTTTTTGTGTAAATGGAGAACCACACAACTCAAACTATTTGATCTCTATCAATTTAATTAAATTGCCTACTATTTTTGACAAACTAACAAACCAGTTAACAAACTTCCAAAATTTCCAAACCATCACGCTCACATTTATCTGCATTGATGAAACTTTGACCAGTCAAAACTTAAATTGTCTTACCTACAAACAATTTTTAACACGAAATTTAAATGAGTTCAACTTAAAATTAAATTATGCAACTTCTTTGGTTCACCTTAAAAGTTCCAATACATCAAAATCAAGTGGTGGTTCTGTTCAAAAATATTTAAAATTCAGTATAAAAAATGTCCTTCACATAATCCTGACTAGTAACTTGGGATTATTGACATCATCCCTTAAACTAAAGAAAATTCAAGAAATTCCAGCAATTAAAGATTACACAAGAACAAACGAGGCAAAAAACTACAATTTTTATTTATTCCACCAACTCAATTCCATTTCTCAAAGTTTAGAAGCAGAAGCAGAAAACTCAGCTGCATCGATTGTGACTCAGGATTTGGTCAAGCATCTCAAGTATCGAGTTGAATTGAAGATTTTGGCCCCAATTCAAAATGAAAAAATCATAATGGAATTCATAAGTCAGTGCTTTTACTGTGGTTCTTTGGGTTCTTCTGAATCCGTTTCAAAACTTCAAGTTACATTATCGAACAAAATGAAGTTGGGGAATTTGAAATTTTTTTCTGACTACACGAAAGACTTGAATGGGACCATATTGCAAGTAGCCTCATCCAGGGGCCTTGACAATTACATGAATTACAAAACCATCATGAATAGACCTTACATTTCTGGTGGGGGATTTCAAGACCAAATATTTCTGATGCTTCAAAGGAAACACAAGTTCAATTATGTGTTGACTCTTCATAATGGATTTGGCAAAAGAATGCCCAATGGAACTTACACGGGTGTCATAGGAGCACTCCAGTCTGGTAAATGGGATTTAGGTAATTCCAAAATGAAAGTCAAAATTCAAAATCAATTTAAAATTAAAAAAAAAACTTTGCCGAAAGCCATTCAAGATAAATTTTTTTTTTAAATTAAATTAAATTAATTTGAAAAAGGTATTGGAGCTGGATTGGATGTGGATAGATTTCCCGTAGTGGAGTACACCCCAGCAACAATTTTTGATGTCGTTCGTTTCTTCACTCTCCTACCTCAAGCTGAAGCCTCATGGAAAATAATTTATGAACCTTTCCTCCTTCATCTTTGGTTCTGCCTCCTCATTTCATTCCTCTTCATCTCCTTAACATATTTCATTATTCTTTACAAAAGTTTTGATACAAATTTCCTATGGCTACAAAAACGAAGCCATCAAAAAAATCCATCAAAACATGTCAAAATCAAGAAACATCAAGCTGTTAGATTAAGCATTGAATTTGTACTGCGCCCTCTTCTGGATCAAACTCTCGTCGAAATTTTTTGGAGTCGCTTCAACTCCCTCAAGATTCTTTCCATCTTTTGTCTCCTTAGTTATATCATAATAGGAATTGCATACAAAGCCAAGTTAACTCAACTCATGTCATTCCCTGCTTCAGAAAATGTGCCGCGAACATTTGAACAATTAGTTGAATCCAATTATAAGATTCATGTACACTATGTGGGTGGTCTTATAACAAAAAGTTTTATTCAAACTCAAAATCCTGCTTATATTTCTATTGCGAAGAGAATGAATTTAGAAAAATCTTTGAGTAAATGTTTAGATCATGTGGCAGCCGATAGAGGGCAAAGTCGATCTGCTTGCATAGCATATGCTAGTAGCGCCATTCGAGAAGGTTATGGGAACTATTCAGATTCACAAGGAAAACTCATGCTCAAGACGAGCCTTAGTCACGGTTATTTTACAATTGGCAGTTGTGTCTTAAGGAAAGGCCTTGTGTTTGCAGAAAATTTTGCGCAAACTATTCGGGACGTTTTTGACTCGGGATTAGTTAACAAGTTTGTGAGGGATGGATTAGAATTGAGAAAGAGGGATGGGAGACTTTGGACTAGAAAAAAGGCTTCTAGAAGTGGCCACCAAAATGTTGGTTATGATAGTGAGGTTGTGAGTTTGAGAAAGGGGTCCAAAGCTGTGAGAATAGACAATGTGATGGGGATCTTTATTTTCAATGTTCTGATAATTTTAATAGCAACTTTAATATTTATTATTGAATATTTTAGCAAGTTTGAAATCCAACTTGATACTCATCATCTATGTTTCATCCCCACAGTCAAAGGTAAAGAGGACGATGTATTGCCGTCCTCTCTACCTGCCGTTTCGTCTGGAGCACGTCGAGGTGACGTTGCATCAATGTCGAATGTTCAAGAAACAGATCATCGGTTGCTATGGCACCATTCGGTGAGGAGCTTCAAGATGAATCATCCATCGTCGGGTGTTATGAACATTCAACATCCTCAAGACGAAATAGGTGGTCGCGAGAACATGGTGTCACCATCGAATGGTCCTGCGCTACTGGAGATACACTTATCATGATAATCAATTTAAACAAATTAAGTTGGCGCCCTCAAAATGAAATATTTTTGTTGATTTGTATGCAAAATGAATAAAATTTCTCACAGCTAATTTTTGGTATAAAAGTGCAGCTAATATAGGCAACCATACAAGTTGTAAGTTGATCGTAGTCCAAACTTGGCATCGCTTGGGATTCACTTGTAACGTACCAAATATTCTTACATTTGACTCTAATACTATTCACTTGAGTCAAGCTGGCTCAGTAGAGGTGCAAGACTTGTTGGAGTAAAGTGTTCGAAATAAGAACTGAATAATGATTTGAGTTATTGTTGTGGAATCTCAAGTAGGACTAATGTTGGAGATTGCTTATTTGGCTTGAAACTTTGGTTTTCGTGACCCTACTCCTTCTATTTTACTAAAATCATACTTATTAATTAAATTCTTGCATCTACAAAGCGGACCAAAATGAGCAAATATGTCATCCTTTAAGATGGGTGTCAAGTCAGCAGTCAACCGCCGTTCCGCCGAAAATGTCAAGTCAGCACTCATTTCAAAATTTCGTCATAAAACGAGAACCCTTCATCTGAAAATTCTGGAATTCAGGATTTAAGTTCTTTGAAGGATTTCCAGAGAGGATATTCAAGGGTTTTTTGAAAACTTTCAAAATACTATAGAAATGGCGGTTTTTCTGATTTTCATTAAGAAAATCGGCCCCAAATGGGTAACTTGAAATGTCCCCTCCCCAAATTCGGAACTTAAGCTCCTTCCTGCATTTCAGGAGAGGACATTCGAGGATTTTTTGAAATTGTGGCTGGTACATCTCAATTTGCAAAGTGGCATCTGGAGGTCAAGTGTGTGGGTCAATTTTGTATTTCTACCATCAGATAGAATCCTGAAAGGAATGGGCACAAAAAAACTTGTTGGCACAAGTTTAAATAGATTTGTCTTTTGTGTAAGATGCTACCTGACCATCGTGGCACATATTATTTCTCTTAGGAGGATAAAGCATCAGCATAAAGACATTATAATATTCATGTTGCTGCCCAACAGTAGCATGTTTTTACTAAAAGAATTTTGTTTTCTATGAAAACCCAAAGATCAAATAAAGGCAAGGCTGCAGAATGTCCCGCTCAATGTCCTGTATACAAACTTTGTATGTTTAGTCGTCAAAGTTGTGGTCAGCTAGACATAATTCGTATGAATTTAAAATGGTGACTTTCAATTCAAAACAAATCAAGTCACCCACTCCCTTACAATTTGTTTAACCAGTAGCAAACATAAATTTAAATTTATAAGTCATACGACATATTCATGCCTCACCTACATTACCAAGCACGTCATCACAACGTTTGAAATTTTTTGTTCAAATCGGATAAGCCGAAGACACATTTTGTTGTGTTCAGCACTAGGTGCTTCATAGTGGGGGCTGTAATTAAACATTTTCTCTCAGGTTGCTCACAATTCGTCATGAGGTCCACATGAACTCAAGTCACAGAGTCGAACATCACATTTTGATTATGAAGTACCTGGTTGGGAATGGCCAAACTGTAAAGTTGGCATCAAACTGGTCTAAATAATGGTGACTTAATCGTCACTTCCATCATGATTGCACGATATTGGCTACTTTCTCTTCATTTCCTGTCCGTAATCACCATCGGATCAAATTCCAGATCATCAGAAGATCCGGACGATGGCGCTTTAGTTCCTTTTATCGAATCGGTTGCAAGGAACTTCTTTAAAGAAAACCCAGAATGTTTTAAATTTAATTTCGTCTTCAATTCACTCCCGCCGCGTCTCAATTCTGATTCAAATTCTAGTTCCAGCGGGTGGCTCAATCAATTGATTATACAGATTCAGAAAATAGTGTCGCGACCATCCGCGACATTTCTTATTTCGACATTTCAATATTATTCTCAAAATTTCGAAACAAATTCTACCCATTTGAGTTTCCCACTTTTTCGTTCCATATCCGGTCAATCCTGCAATTTAGTTTTGGCGTCGGACAAAATTTTCCAATTTACCGGGAGGGCATCGGAACAATATGCGACCATATCTAAGTTGTCGATGAATTTTTGGTCAGATTTCAGTGCGACTCTTCAAATAATTCTTGTCGACAAAGAACATTTACAATCTCCTACCATCAAACATCCATCAAATGACCAAAGTGCAGTGGGCTCCATGGATGCCGAGCGACCTCTAGTGGAGGAGACCAAATTTTTCGAACATGTGATATTCCTGTTCAGTCTCCCAGGACAGAGTTATCACATCAAGATTCTGAATAGAAATGGCATGGACAATCGTGCTCTTAAATTGCTTGGTGAACTAAACGAAAGGTCAACTGAAGCCATTTGGTCACACCCAAACTTTGACTTGAGAAACCTGCTCAAACTGAGAAATTTTAAGTGGGAAAATTGGGAAGGTAATCCGATGCTTGGTTTGATGTGCGTCATATGCGAGAGAGTGCTCAAAATGTTTAAAGAAACTGGTGAATGGTCAGAAATATCCGTTCCCATTCTTTATACAGTTGCCCAACTCTCGAACTCTACACTTGAAGTGGAGCCTACTGTGGGGGTCGTACAGGACATCCCTGATGCAGAAGGTAATTTCGATGCCTTCACGCAACCACTGATCGATTCTGAAGCAGTTCTCTCCGCTGCAGTCAAACCATCCATAGACAAATTAAAGGTCATTTTCATATCAAATGCATTTGGGTTCGACAGTCTCGGTTTTATTACCAGCAAACCCGTGAGGGAAAATGAGATTGACTTTAAATTATTTTGGTCTGCCATTGGAAAATATTGGAAGGAGATTCTAGTTACAACGTTGCTCGTTTGGGTAACTCTAGTACTGACAGTAGTCACCCATCATAAAACGACGGGGATGATTCCAGAAAGTGAAGTTGGAAAGATAATTAATGTGGGTGTTCATAGAAACGACAAAGAGACCAACAAAACGATATTAAATTTACTGGAAATATTGAACGCTATTTTGAAGCCGATGGTAGAGCAAGCGAGTTGGACTTCAATTAATTTTAATAAAATTATTGAAAGTGGACTCACTAGATGGGTTTTGAGTCTTTGGTTCCTCGTGTCTATAATTTTGTCCTGCGCTTATAAAAGCAATATATTTATACTGCTGGCACTGCCGCGCTTTTCAAAAATCCCAAAGACGTTTGTTGAACTTGTGCAATCGGATTTTGGATTGAGCGCTGTTTTGTATACCGGAGTCATCGATCAGATTTATCTGCATCAACCGAATAATATCGTTGGGAGAGCTTTTAGGGAACGAATTCAGGAGTATGACATCTTCAGTACTGAAGTGAGCTTTTTTTATTTTTGATCGTTTTCTTAATCAATATTGTGCATGTCTCCTTTGAAGTATTCAAAGTAAAATTAGACCAGTAAGTAGGATTGGGTTGAAAAGTTAAAATTTGGTTTACTTTTAAGAAGGGATAATAAGTTAATTCGGGTAAAGCAATCATTAGGCACAATAATTATCTGAGGCTCTGGCCCGGGTGGTCAATGGGCTGCTCAGTGGATAAAGAATTTTCTTGGCTGCATTTTTTGTCACACATCACAAACGTAGGTCAACGAAGAAAATAAATTTCTACAAAGATGAAAAATTTTAACATGGGGGAGATGGGCAAGATTTGAAGAATTGTCTGTGTGGAGAATTACATGTGGACAATAGTCGGTCTATCACAGAATTCATCCGTCCTTCACTTGTTAACTTTGTTAGATGAAAATATTAATTTGAGATGAAATCTGTGTGCGAAATAGAATTCCAGATATTGCACGTAACAATAAGAAATCTGTTGGTCCAAAAAAGAATTCTGCGGGTCGAAAGAATAAATTCTGTTGACCAAAGAAGTGTCGGTCGAAAAAAAAATTTGTAGGTCGGGATTAATAACACCCATTAAAATTTCATTAAAAAATGTGTTTAGTGTTTTCAGTCAATTTTTGAGAAGCGCAGGGCATGCATCGGTCCTCGGGGTTTGATGAAGATTTTGGGTCGGCCATACATGATCGATGTCCATGGAAATGACATGTACTTAATTGC
>JAQHQX010000572.1:0-12107 GCA_034694425.1 Arrhopalites sp. Gr-Col-00791
TATTTTAATTGCACTCATTTCACTCAACAAAATTAAATGTTTCATCTGAATCACATCAATTCTTGTCAACCAACTTATTCTATCAAGGTCTTCCTTTGTCTCCCCGTAGTGCCAAAGTATCGCCCAAAGGGAGATCAAAAAACCCAAAGCTGCAAAATTTCAGGGACGTTCATACATCCCAGGTTCACAACGTAGACTTGACCATGGGCTGAAATCATGTAAACTTTTCTACCCAACATTAAATATAAAGTAAAAATACCAAAAATGTTCTTGAATTTTTGGCTATCCCACTGACGAGGGTTGGGAATATTTCCCATCTCGATTGAAAAAATTCTATAAAGTATAAAGTGCAGGAACCTTTGGAAATTCTAAGTGAGTTAATCTAAAAATTAAAGAAAATTTCCATTTGAATTCTCAGACTCATCATAGAAATTTTCGATTTTCCAAGAGGTTCTCTCAAGGAATATGAAGTTATTCTAAAGTATACAACTTTCATATTTAATTTTCTATGCACAATGCATGATGCAAAGATTGAACAATGATTTTAGATTTTGAGTTTAGATGTTTGATCCGTCAACTTATAGTAAATCATAATTAGTAAAGTAATCAAGAAAAACTTATCAAATACAAATATTAACTGTGTGAATCAATTTAATTCTGAATAATTTGACCTTTAACCAAGAGAAAAATAAAATAAAAACCATTTTGAGGATTTACAAAGATAATCAAAACAAAAATTCAAATATCAGCATTTTAAAGTTAAAAGTCTTGGAATCTCTATCTTTTTACTGTCTTCGTGAATAAGATTATGGAATTTTGAAAGAAAAGATTGATTTTCCTGACTCATTTTGAAATTCCAAAATTTGATGTGACGACTTAATAAATGAATGTGTGTATATTAAAGTATTGCAAAGTTTACACGAGGGATAATTGGAATTGGATTTAGTCTAGAAAAATGTGTTGGAGGATATTGAGAGTGAATGGGAGGTAGCGAGAAGCTCGAATGAATTTGTTAGTTTGTTTCAGTTGATTAATTTCATTACAGATTCTGTACAAATCCCCATTTCCAACTCCATTAATTATATTCTGAGTGACTCTGGCCTTGATGTCTCCTCCCAAATCGACACTATCCTGTGACATATCATCTTCAATGACATCCATTTCTGTACATCCCAATTGACGGGCAGTTGCAAGGGCAGTTTCAAGTTCAATTGTGGTATCACTCTCATTCAATTGTTCATTTTCCAAGACTCTGTCTTCGTTCATGTTGATTTCATTGAAAATTTCCTGTTGTTTTACAATCTTTATTGGAGGAATTGAAGTTGGAGGATCAGTTGCTTTGCGACGTCCATTTATCTTATTTTGGGGCACAACTGATGAAGGAAGTTGATTTAGAACCTTTTCCATTTTTTCAATGTAGAGAATATGATGATTACGGCGACGTTTGAATTGTCCTGTGTAGTCCATCACCTAATTCAATCACCAATCACATTTCAATCAAACATTTAAAATGTAGGCTTTATTTTATTAGGCACACTCAATAAATTCAAATTGATGTTGTCATTTTTACCCTGTCATGGAAAGAAACTTGGATTTTCCCGGTGCCACTGCATAGGAAGTAGACATTCGGATCAAATTCCTACAAATTAAATTTTAATTAAATGAATCGGATAGGCACAATTACAATATTATATTTGAACATTGAAAATGAAAATGAAAAAAAAAGTACTCACGTTATTCAAAATATTCTTCCAAGTATCAAGCGGGTTGACATTCAATTTTTCCTTCGTGACTTTTCCTTTGAGTTGGGTCACCTTTGTTTTAAATTCAACTGATATCGTAGTCATTTCAAAATTGTTCTCAACTGGTCAAGCTATTTTTCAAAATAAAATTCAAAACTTTGAAATTAAATAACCAACAGCAGAGGTAAAGTAAAATTGGATGGATGGGACAGTCAGATTGGGAATGTACAATTAAGGTTGAATTTCTGTCGAGTTGAGAGATTACCTTGGACCTTTTCTGGACTCAAAGACCAAAATAACTTTTAAAAATAAGTTTCAAGTTGAAGGGGACCCTTTACGAATTTACGACCGTCCCTCTTATTGAGTAATACATTCCAACAGGTTCGTTGGGACCTAAATAGACTAGAAATCACAAAGGTTGCGGAAGGCAAAAATGTTTTCACCTCGAAAAAAATGAAAAACGAAAATTTCATAGCCCCGGGATATAACCTCCTGGATATACCTATAGCGTCCCGGATATACCTATAATGAGTCGGATATGTCTATAACGTCTAGGATATACCTATAAACTGATATTTTTTATATTATTACCTACTACTGGTAATAATAATGAATTATTAGAATGACAAACTTGGCGTCATGACGCCAAGTTTGTTGAAGTCGGTCATCCATTCAACACCACCCACTCCATTATCGCCTCGCTATTTTCCTGTCCAGCTTCATCCTCTACTAACAGAGTTCGTTTGAACTAGAATTGTTATTGTTTTGGTTGAACACAATTCGTGCCAGCAATTGTTTACCTTATAAGTCGCTTTCCAATCGATTGAAATCGTGATTCACGCGATGGCCACCCCTTATTAATATTCGCCAGAACAATCAAATAAACTGAAATGTCTTAACCAATCGGTAGTTCACAACTTTAATGGACTTGTGTGTAGAGAAAGTCCTCTTGTCCTTTTGTCTTTGTGGTTGACCTTCGTCTCCATCAATCTGACCAGTTGAAGAAAAGAAAGAAACAGTGGACTTTGGAATCCAACAAAGAAATACTCGACTTTCGTCATTCACCTCAGTCCGCATTCACAAACCTCAATTTCATCCATCTCTCAGCTACAGGGAAAGAACTTTCTACTCAACTGATTTTTTGATGAGTTTACGAATTTTAGTGGTCTCTAAAAATCACATTCGGCTACTCACGTAAGTGACAAGTACATTTGATTTGATGTCAACTAAATTCCACCAACCCATTTGGAAGTTGGCAATTGGTGGAAATAAGCATTTTTTGCACGCAAAAAACAAACTCACTTGACGAGACGACACAATTAGGAATTCTTATTCAATACTTGTTTTTAGTTGGCCACAAAAATTTTTATGATAAAAATTAAAACTACCTTCAAGCTACAGATCTACAAGATGCTGGACGGAGTGATTGTCTACTTTGCATTTTCTATAATCACAATTGGAGTAGACGGAAATTCAAATGATGGGATCAAATTGACCGACCAAAGAGCCATAATAAAATTGAATAAAGTTCTTGGTGATGACAGTCTCTGTTTCCTCTTTGTGCTCTATGAGCCACAATTGGATATTGGGGATGTTGAAGATGGTCGTCCATTCAAGACCACCCACTCCCTCGTCCTCTACACCACTTTGCATAAGAATCTAACCTATGTGACATATCGACTCGATTCACAAGTGGGTCATCTTCGTAAAGCTTTTTCTGATATGAGAAACATGAAATGCCACATCCTGATTTACCAGTCACCAACTACAAAATGGAGACGAGATGGTGACTTTGATATCCATAAAAAATCAATGGAACAGTCCATGATAAATATGTATCGTTTTAAACAGGTGGTGAAATTGTATGAAATTTCTCTGGCACTTTTAAAAAATTATCTAGAGCCTCTAGCAGAATTTTATGTTAAACCAACTTTTTCAAAGATTCTGATGGATTTATTTGAAACGAGAGTTCCCAATAGGAATAGAAACAAAAAGGGCATGTGCTATTTCAACTGGTTTCGTGGAAACATTTCCGTCGCTAACAAAACGTTTGAATGTCCCGGAGAACACATGACGACACCTGTTGTCAATGAGGGTACACTGAATGAGGGCTGCTTGAAGGAAATTCTGGAATGTCACAGAAATATCACAGAAAATGGTCGCATCATGAATTGGCAATTTATTTATAAAATATCAAAGAAAAAGGATCAACGTGACTACAAAACTATTTTAATTCGACTACAGAAGGGTCTCGCGTTGAGATCCAAATCACCCGCAAACAGACACCCAATTTCATTGACATCTGCGAGTCTCTCTTTCATTTATTCTGCTCTAAATTGTACGACAATATTTAGTCCTATCATGAATAAAAGTTTAGTGAGATTCCCTTTGGAATTTTGGGTGCCCAACCGAGAAGACCTTTCTGACTTTTTCAATGTTTTAATTGTGATGGAGACCTGTCCAGTTGGATCATTTGAGAGTTTCAAGTTCATCACAGCAGACAGCATTCAGACACTCCGGGAGTCATTTGCTGTTTATTTGCAGCCATTTCAAATCCCAGTTTGGATCACCCTCACAACACAAATTGCAGCTACTTCATTTTTGCTGGCCATTTTGTCCATCTTGTGCAGTGGAGAGCATGGGGGAAACTTGAAATGGAGGTTGAAATTGATATTGAAAACTGTTGGAGAAATGTCATTGTCTGGTGTGAATTCCATTTGGAGGATTTTGATAGAGCAGCCAAATTACGATGAACGATTTTTTCGGATCACAAATTCAAAGCATATGGAGACCTTGACGAATAAGAGTTGGATGAAAGTCTATGAATTTATTTTGGAAATCTGGATTCTGATGGGACTCTCCTCATAATTCTGTTCAAATCCATAATGCAGGCCAACTACTTGTCTCCCTTCCCATTTCAGACAAACTGGACCAGCATCGAGCAGTTCAATTGGACTACAAGTGACTTTGTCATCTACTCAATTCAGCCCACTTGTCCGGTGATTGAATTTAAACTTCCCAAGTTTACAAGATTTGAAGAGATGAGCATGAAGCAGCTAGGTTATTTATTCAAGTTGAGAGAGAGGAAATATAAAAGGAAATACTCAGAGTTATTAAGCAAATTAATGCTGTTGCAAGGTTCTCAGTTTGTAAAATGTATGAATAGTGATGTCAAATTCTTTGAAAGTGATGGTAAACTTGATCTACCTTTCCACAAGTCTCCTTTCGCCCGAAGTGCAGAGTGTATAAAATTTATTGATTTGTTTCCAGTACTCAACAATATCAATTCACTTTGTGCTCAACAGTTGGGCGATCCTAATCAAAATATCATTGAGAATTTATTTGATAGGTCCAAAACTGTAATAATTGTGGAGGCGAAGCATTTCCAAACAACTTGGAACATATTCAAGATGGCGATGAGTAGAAATTCAAAATTGAGATTCGCTCATAATGGGAATGTCAAAGAGGATTATTTGAAGACTGTCCAATCTTTCGGTTATTCTTTCATTTCCACATCGTCCTTGGAGTTGATGTTTTCTAAACCCATTTTGCAGTTGGTTCCCAGGAGAATCAAGATATTGATGACCTCTGGAATTTATAATTATTGGAGTAAATGGGAAGAGATTCGAAATGAGGGGGCATCAGTCAAAACCCCGAATTTATTGAATTCAAGTGAAGATGTGGACGAGGTGAGTCCACTTGGAATTGTGTCGTCGGATCTTCACTTGATCTTTGAGTTGGCTGCTCTGGCTAATTCTATGGCTACGATTCTCCTCTTGATGGAATTCATCTTTCAGATCAAGTGGAAGGTTCTTTGTTCAAAGGTTTGGGAGATGGTGACAAATACGTGGAATCAGATGCGACTTCGAGTAGTCCATATTTTTCGCGACTTGAGGGATAAATTGCAGAAAGTGTAAAGACGTCCTTTGAGAATTCGGGTCTGGGCAATTGTAAACTGTTTCCCTTCTCTTGCGGAGCTCTGATTAAGACTTTTTGTTGTGGTTGATGCTGTTCCACATGAAGATATTTTAAATTCTAATTAATTGATGATCAGTTTTTCTGTGTTGGGTTCGTTTAATGTGCACATTTGATTGTCTATAAACAGAAAATGGCAACATGACCAACGAAATTGTGGCCAACTTAGTTGGCCAGAAATATTTATCTATTTCAATTTGTTTAAATCCTTTTTTGTAAAATTCAATAATGAATAATGCATTTATAATGAATAAATCTGTTGGTCGATTTAAATGCTCATAGTTAGAAGCTCACATTTTAGGAACTTTTAGCCTCGAGTGAGAAATCAGAAAATGCAAAGGCCACTTTCCGTAAGAGCCTCTTCAACTTCCCGGAAAGGCTAAGATGGCCCTCGAATCCTGTTACTGGACAAAAAGCTTCCATTGCCCCCAAATTACTCATTGTTGGATTCAAGTGGAATCTATTGGATGTGTACAGTTTCCGTGTCCTTTTTTGAAAAGTACCCAACGACCTCAGTTGAACCTCTCAAACGGGATCCTCGATGCAAAGGAAAACAAAAGAACAACTTTAGAGAGTCCGAAGGCCTTTGGGTACGTTGGTTGTGTGGCTGCTGTACCCATTCAGGAGCTTCCACAAAATTAGTTCAAGCTACGCACATGGGTAAAAATTTAGTAGGCGTACTTTAAAGTGAAATTTGTGTACCTTCAAAATCCCAAGAACTCGTATCACTTTTGTTTCACTTCCAAAATCTCATGTGGCTCTCATATTGACGAATCACTCAAGG
This sequence comes from Arrhopalites sp. Gr-Col-00791, assembly GCA_034694425.1. Lineage (NCBI taxonomy): Eukaryota > Metazoa > Arthropoda > Collembola > Symphypleona > Arrhopalitidae > Arrhopalites > Arrhopalites sp. Gr-Col-00791. The sequence goes on from JAQHQX010000572.1 coordinate 6,502, forward strand.
TCAAGTTCAAAATTTTGAAAAATTGGACATTTCTTTTCATTTCCAAGTATTACTTGGCAAGTAGACAGCACACAAATGCTAGAAGAACATCAAAATTTCTGTGGCTCCACTTGCCCATATGAAAGATCAAATGTGTTCTTCTAAAGAGAATTGTTTGCAAGTCATTTTTTCAAAATAAAATGCCTCAGATTTATTTTGGTGGGTTTTATGGCAGCTCCTAAATGCGTAAGTCGCCCTACAACCAAAGGCATAAAGTCCATTGGACTCTCTAACGTCCCTTTGTAATTACAGGATCAACTCAGTATCCACTTTAGCCTTTTTATACTAAACAGAAATTGGGAAATCACAATTTGGGGTGTATCCCCTAATATCCCCAAACATGTCTAAGCACTTATTTTATTGATGATTCTGCTTTTTCTTTAATTACAAATCCTGTAGATAAAACACAGCTTGCGCTTATATTTATATTTTGAAATCTTTAGAAATATTCATACATTTCGTAACGAATACATTTCAAAAATATGTACTGGATTTATGAACGTGTAAATTTAAACAATGAACAAGTAATTCTCACTTTCTGTGAGATCGGACCGGAGCGTTATCACGCAGTCACTTGTTTGATTGGATGTGACGTATGTAATGTACAAATAAAAAAATTATATTGCTTTTAAAAAACAACAACAAGATGCCATTTATTAAATGAGATCACCGCAAAGATACATGCGTTCGGCAGATAGTCTGGGCCTCCCTTTGTTCCATAAAATAGTTATTTGATCAGGGAAAACCGAGACAACTATTTGACATTTTCAGTGTTTTTTAAGGGACTAGGCACACTCCTTATGGAAACTGCTGCACCATCAGATTGAATTTTCATTGGTTTAGTTTTGTTGCCTGGGTCATTCTTAGGATTTCTTTTTGCGACACCAAAACATTTTAAGCGCTGGGTCATCCGCTAGAAGGGTCGCAAATAAGAGGTCAAAACATGCATACGGACGTATTAACTTAATTTGAATATCTTGTGACTATTCTCCACATTTCTTCTAACTGATTGAGACCATTTTCATTTATCAACATCCCCAATTAACCGACGATCATCAATATGAAAATAAAAGTCAGTAGCATCGTCCTCTCAAATGTCACATTTAACATGAGCATTCTTTTTACTTGAATCAGGCACAGTGTGAGGGGTAAACCATTGAAATGTGGACTAAAAGTTCCTCCTTCATCAAAATTATTAAAATGTGTACTATTTAGGCAAAGGTGAAAAATCTTGACGAAAGGAATGTGATGATCATACACCCACGTTGTAGAAGTTGGATGAAACGTGCTCATCTTGTGATGACGAGGAGACGACCCAACGAAATGGTGACAAAGATGATGAAAATGGGTGTGGACATTCGCTCCATCTGGTGGAAACTCCCTACTTTTATTCCAAATCGAGGAATTGATTTGAGTTCAGAAGTGACGATTCGATACTTTAACGATTTTATACAAGTCTTCCAAGTGAACTTGGAAGTGCCAGTTGATGTTGATGGATCGGGGCTATTGTTGATGATCTCGACTTCTAGGTTCTGACATTTCAGTAAAATCTGTTTCGAAATGTCGGCCACTTTTGGGGGAATTGCAAATGCCTTATTGTAGAAAATGAGAAATGAGATGGCCGTATAGAGGGAGATTTGACTGGCCATGAAAGGGATGAATGGATGTTCAGAATGATATCGAATAACAAAAAAAGCGCCAAGGATAGCAAAACTGGAGCAGATGACCCTCATACTGAATGTAATGGACGAGTTGCTTTGATTGAAGATTTGGATGAATAATTGAAGTTTACGGAGACATTTGCAGATCGAGTTTGTGTCAGAGATTCTGTAAATCAATCAGAAAAATATCAGATGATCAAATTTATGTAGATATTGGATCAAGAGATGTAGAGAAGAAAATTTGAAGGATTTTTTCAAGAGTCTTACCTTAGTAGGGAGTAAATTGCATGAAAGAGGACGTCACAATGTTGGAAGAAGAGAAGTTGGACTATCAGTTGAAAGTATACAGTCATGACGAAGGACCACATGACAAATTGATAGAGAATTAAAAGTAGGAAGGAGAACCATCCTTGAAGTGTTGGTGGGAGAAGAGATTTACTCATATTTGAATCCAACAAATTAATCAGGACGACACAAAAACAAGCTTCATTGATTGTTGGTGGTAGGAACAGTATTAGTAATTCTTGAAGCGAGTATTCCCGCCATGATCGCATTTTTCGGGATTTCCCTGCAATTTCACAAAATCATTTTAAATTTAAATATCGTATTCAAATCGGTCGACCAGGAAAGTTAAAACGTGATACATGAATAAAATTTCCTCTGTGTGGATAATCTTTAAAAATTAAATCAATTTGAATGTGAATATCTTTAAAATGATTTTGAATTTATTAGATTAGAGCAGCTTAGGCTACAAAAATTGTGTAATGTGTTTACCATTTCTTTTGACAAAGAATTCGTTGAAGATGGCAACAAAATCGACTGGATGGAGAAGAAATGCAACATAATGGATAAAGGACGCAAAAGTACATCCAATGAGCCCGAATATGTAGAGGATGACGTATTGGGGAGGACACTGAGATTCCCTTGAATTTTTGTTGATGCATCGAGTGACATGAAGTCCCACAAAAATGATCCAGATGATACAAATCCACACAAGAAATTTCCAGATGGTCCATCTCCACTTGGATCTTTGAAGTCCAATTCGACCTCTCCCAGCATCCACTTTTATGGGCAACAAATTGAAGAAAGAGGAGTACTTCATAGCCATCAGGGGGTATCGAAATTCTTCTTTCGTCAGCATCCTTCCGTGAGGTTGTTTGTGGGGAACAAACTTGAATACGGAGATTCCGCCTATTTCAAATGTCCTTCGCTACTAGTTCATAGCACGCTTGCAACTTTCTGTGTTTCGTTCGTTCTCGTTCGTTCATTTGGCAAAAAAAAATTGTCGCGTTCGTTCGCGTTCGTTCAATTGTCAAAATTTTCTGGTCTCGTTCGTTCATTTGGAAAAAAAAATTTTCCTCGTTCGTTCAGTTGAAAAATCTCGTTCGTTCGAAATTCTTCCTTTGTCAACATATTTTCGTATGTGGGGATAAATTTGAAATTTGAATCTAGGGATTCCGCCTATTTCAAATGAAGAGCTTAGAAGCAAAAGGACGTATCTTTTTTATGCCCCTGCATGAGTATGCGCAGATTTATTTCACTCGCAACAAGCGCCCATACCTACACAGGGGCTAAATCAAGATACGTCCTTTTGCTTCTAAGCTCTTCAAATGTCCGTAGTTACTTGTCCAATTTAAAAATTGTTGAAAGTGACCAGTTTCAGGTTGGCCATTCAGCCACTGATATTTCTCAGTCCGACTGGCTCAGAAATTGGTAGTCACTCTATTTGACTGTTGAATGGTGTAAACACAAACTTGGCAATTTTTTGTGAGCCATCGTAATTAAATGAAAACCAAAAAGGTCACAAAATGGTACCTGGGGTAATTTTACTGGTTCGATTTTTTCATAGGAACAGATCGTGAAGCACGTTTTGCTATCCTTGTTTTGGATTTGTTTGAGTGAAAAGAATCTTAGAATAATGTCCAGAGACTATGAATTTATGCATAAACATGACAAAATTAACCTTATCTCAAGTGACCTGAAGAAATAATTAATTTTACAAGATACTCATGAATTAGGTGACCCAATGTAATTATTTCGGATAAAAAGCAACATGGTTCTTTTCCCTACTGTTGACGTGAAAACGAAATTACAAAGATAACAATTATTTCAAAGTTTTTGCAGCCCAACCATTTAAAAAGCAAGGATAGCGACACTTGTTCACGATCTGTTCCTATGAAAAAATCAAACCAGCGAAATTACCCCGTTTTTAGTCCAAAATGACAACTTTTGGAAAAATGCTTTAGTCATTAAAACGTGTCACAATTTGTACAAACTGTGACACGTTTTAATGACTAAATTAAAGTATAACAACTATGTTCACAACTAAGGGAGCTCGGGGTAAAAATACACCGGAGGTAAAAATACTCCACGCACTAAATTCTGTTTAGCAACTAAACTTGACATTGTAACAAATTGTTGCTCATACTATTTTTGTAGCCCCATCAATTCTACATTTAGTTGGTGTATTGTCGTAATCAAACTGTGTCCACACACATTTAAAAAAAATTAAATTCAAAGTCGAAAAATTTAACATGGCGGGGTACTATAGAGTGCGGGGGTAAAAATGGACCAGCCTTCAAAAATTACCATTCAGCGTGGATAATTATTTTTGATCAAGTTTAAAGATCAAAAATGTAAGAAACACACTTAAGTTTGCTCTCAAAAATTGCACACTTCAGATACTGAATTAGTAAATAGTTTCGTTAATATTAGTAGTGGGGGATTTTTGCCCCACATATTCCTTTTTTGGACCTGATTTCAAAAATAAATAAAAACTAGTGCTTTGATTAGTAAACATTTTTGAAATAGCCAAAATGAGGAGAAAAGCGTCAAGTTTCTGTTAGTGTATCAAGCTCGTTAGTAGTAGTAAAATTTATCATATATATTTACAAGTATATAAATGGGGTATTTTTACCCCGCTCTTCCTTACATGGATTATCAACTATGAGAGTTTCAACTTTCGCTGTGCCCTGCAAGTGTTGACCCCAGGACAATTTTGACGAGTGTCAAAAAACCCAATTTTCTAACTGTCAGCTTCAACTGCTTGAAATTTTTGTAAAATACAACAATTAATTTTTTTAGCTATATCCCAGTGAAAACCAACTAATATACTAGTTATCTTGTAAGTACTTACAATTGACAATACGTATTGTCACTGGGTCTTCACAACAGAAGAACAGAAGAAATGAACAGCAATTGAAAATTGAAAATCGCGATCCGCGAAATTAACCCGCATACCACGGAATAACCCCGTTTTACAAAACCTCATTTTTTGCAGCGATTTTCTGTATCTTGGGTAGTGAAGTGATTCGCTAGAAATTGAGATGGAGGTTGAAATTGGTGTTGAAAATTGTTGGGGAAATGTCATTGTCTGGTGTCAATTCCAATTGAAGGATTTTGATAGACCAGCCGAATTTCATCAAACATCAAATGATGTTCAGTAGTTTTTGAGTTGTCCCACTTTGAAAATCAAAACCACGATCGTATGAACAATTGCATGTATTGATATGCGTACGTAAGTTGGATTTACAGAGTTGACATTTCATCCACTTTGGTACAAAGTACACAGGTATGGACTCTTAAACCTACATGAGTATTTTTGTATCCCAGTATCGTTAAAAAAATGTGAAGAATGTGCTCATTATTTTAGTTTTAGAATCCAGATATTTCAAAATTTCAATTTGAGTTTTTCTAGGAACAAAATTGAAAAGTACCCGATTCCATTATCTTCAAATATTAGTAAACTGCGACGTTTCAAAGTTAATTAACTTTGTTGATTCAAAATGTAGATTGAAATTTTTGATCAACACCAAATATTCGATTTCAGAGTCTTCAATTAAATGTTCAAGTTCACCTTCATACCTGGACACCAGGGAAATGCTTCCCTTATACCCATTTTACAAA
>JAQHQX010000573.1:0-12098 GCA_034694425.1 Arrhopalites sp. Gr-Col-00791
TTGCATCTGCATCTCTATTTGTGGATTCTCATTGTGTTTTATTGTGTGATCCAGGAGTAAAGGGAACGCCACGATGATGAGGGATACAAAATTGGAGAGCATAGCCATTTTGACGTTGCGCATCGTACACATAGAGCGAGATTTGAGTGGGTATGCTACAGCTATATGCCTCCATACACCAAGTAAGGCTGTCAGGGAGATTGAGAAGCCGTGAGCAATCTGCAATTGAAATTGAATGCCGAGTAATCATTTAATAAATTATAATTTGAAAATACACTTTAATAATTCAAATTACCCGCTGAACTTGTATGTAAACGACTGTCATGACGATTTCCGCCAGTGGGTAATTTATTTGCATGTAATCGATCCGTGAAATAAAATAGGGAAGGTAAGTGAACAAGAATATGAAATCCGAGGTTGAAATGCCCAGTAAAATGACGTTTGTTGAAGATCGCATGCACTTGCGAGTAAAGCACAAAATATTCAGAAGATTCCCAACTGTTCCCACACATGAGAAAATCAAACAAATTACAAGTAGATGACTGTCCGGAAAATAAGCTGTAAAGAAATTGACGTAATTTCCACAAATTGGATTTGTAGCATTTGAAGTATATGACGCATTTTCAACCAGTTCCATCCAATTCTCAGGTTGAGAATCCATTTCCATTTCTTTCACTTGAATTAACTCACAGGTTTTGAAGCATTTAAGAGATATTCAATTTTGCATGTTGATTTTTGCAAACAATTTTGACTGATAAAGACATCCAAATATTTTGCCATATCGAAGCTTGAACTTCAAAGGATCCAGCCTGGTTCGGTTTACTCAATTTTGAAGCACCGTTTGAACTTACATCTAAATTTCCGTTGACTCTTTCAAACCTCGTCCAGTTGTGCTTGAAATTAAAGGAAATTGAGGGGACGATGAAGTTGTATTGGATTTGAAGGAACAATTTAGAAACCGTTAAAGCATCAACTAAAGGGCATGCTGAAGTTGTAAATTTCTGAAGGTTCATTTAATCTCAGTAATGACCATCTCTATTTGTTGTGGAAAAAATTTCTTTGTAATGAAGCTCTTCGTGTGAGGACCAAGTAGAATCCTTGAAAGTGTGGAAAATTGTCATCCTTTCATCGTCATTCAAGTTTTCAATTAGTGCTTTATCCAGCATTCACATTTCGTGGCCATTATAATTATTATCATGTTGATTTACCTCAAATTAATGAGACAAGCATGGAAGGAACCTGCAATCAGCACCGGATATGACCCTTCCTGTTACAAGAGCCGATCATGATATCGGCTCTAATTAAAATGTATTCAAAGAAGGGAATTCGCATGTAGAATTCCCCAAGTATTAAAATAGTGAAATTGACTTAATGAGGGTATATTTAGATTATATTTCTAAAAGCTTTGTCTTGAATAGTCCTACACAAACGTGATGATTATTTGGGTAAAGTGTTGACGAATATTAAGGAAACTTACAGGAGTGCCTGATAGTGACCACTGCAACACTTCTGTAAGCGGAAATGATTTTGTGATCATGAGCTTGACCCCAAAAGGTCACTTTGCCAAATGACCTGCTGTGATGACCCTGTAAGTCTCAAAAATCTGAGAAAAATAGAGATACACAAAATGAGATGGAAAACAAGATGGCTATCTTGAATTATTGGTAGCCTGTACCATTTGACCTCTAGAGGTCATCGAAGCATTCCAATTAGTGTAAGGGTCACGAGGTCACACATTTTGACAAAGTCTGAATAGCCATTTTATTTTCCATCTTATTTTGTGTCCCTCTCTCTTTTTTAGATTTTTGTGACCCACGTGGTCATCGCAAGAGCTCATTTGGCAAAGTGACCTCTGGAGGTCAAGCACATAGTCACAAAATAATTTTATTAAGCTCCGTGATGCTTATGCAGTGCGCACGTTTTTTCCGAAAAAAAAATTCCGGACCCAAAATTCACTGAAAATCGCACAGGGTCCCAACATTCGCATGTAAACATCAGTAAATGATACTTATAGGGCTCAGTAACTGATTAAATGTTAGCTTTCTCGAGTAAATCACATTTATGTATAGGAATGGAGGCATGAAGTCGCTGCACATGCTGAGCGTGTGAAGTTGTCAGGAAAATTTCTTTCAAAGCGGAAAATGTCCATTCTGACATTTATTGCCAATTCCACCACTAGCCCGCTTTGTGAATTCTAAGATATCAAAGATCTTTCTAGAGATCCGAACGTGACGGCGTTTTGTCTTTCTCGACGCTCCGTGATGACCTTTCTCGATCCTGTAGAAACATTTAAGGGGAGAAACACCTTTCCTGCCCAGCCAGGTAAGAAAATGTCCGTGCCAACTTCACTTTCAGCATGGTATTGTTGCCGTGCTGACTTCATGCCCCATATAGAAATCTACCTCAACCGTTTTTTTCCATTTTGGAGGCAGACTAAAATGATTAATTACACTATTGATCCTATTTTGAATAGCATACAATTCAGCATTAGTTACTACTCCAAATTGGGAGCAGTGCATCCTTTAAAACTAGTTACAAAACTAAAAAAAGGCAGTATTTTTAATGAAGAACTACCCCACTTCAAAGAAAACGCTTTAGTTTGCTCAAGCGGCCAATCGCATTACTAATTCGTTTCTTTACACAAAAAGAATGGATTTTGAACATTAGATTAGCATCAAGTTTGATGAATAAATACTTCAAGGTGTAGACCCTTTTAATTGGGAAGTTATTTCAATTAACATTCAAATCGTGGTTACAAAAATGTCATTGGATTTACGAAATAACATGAAATTGGTTTCAGGAAAATTGAGATTCCTATTCTTATATTTCAAGTCAAACTCAAAAACTCATCCTCAAAAATATTCATTCAAATCACTCGCGCCAATTCCTTCCTCAGAAAGTACCAAATACTCCAAAACTCTGCCAAATGCCTATCAAAATATTTCACAACAGTCGGCAGCACCTCCAGGACGAACCCGCCTATAGCAAAGTAGTAATTGGTCTTGCATTTCGTATGCCTGCATTTTCTGCCTAATGATCCGGGATAGAAATATGCATTTTTTGGATCCAAACTTGCTTATGCGATCGCCTTTGTAATGATTTACATATATGTGTATGTATATAAATAAAGTATATGCATATTTAAATATGTAAATACCATATACCCCTAAAGAAAACCATAATACCTAATACCTAATACCATATATATGAGTCCTTTACTTGCACCATTAGGCACGTAGTAGTGGCTCTTATAGATGGCCAATGCCCTGTTTAAGGTTTGGATAATACCACGACTTATAAAAATCCTAATACACTTTTCAGATAATTGTTCAACTGTGAGGATGGGTGCATCACCAACCCTGTTTGCAATTTGTTTGCTCTCCAGGGTCGATAAATAAAAACTGTTAATGAAAAATATGAAAAACATCCAACCGAAATAGACTCCCAGACCAATAATTCCTGTTCTCCTCCTAAAGAACTGATATGACCCACATTGATTTACCACCGTGGACAGCACAATTGACATGACTTTGGTAGATGCCACCTTAGACCCAGCGAGCAGCTTCAAAAATCCTATTACTAGGGTTCGAGTAAAAGCCAAATTTTGAGTATAATCCGGGACAGTGGCTGATACTGGAATTTACTGGCTTTTACTGTCCGGTGGAAGTTATTGGCATATACTGTTTCGGCCAGTATCGGACATCCACCTTGAGTACTGTCCAGGGCAGCGGATTTTACCGGCTTTTACTGGCTTTTGGCTTTTACTGGACTTTATTGTCCGATATTCCGCATTCCTATTTACTATATCTTGTGACTGAGTAGTACAAATGTAGCCATAATAAGTACGAACATCCGATGTTTTCAATCTTTGTGCCTGTTTTTAAGGTAGGAAATTCAAATTTTCAAAATGCTGTCATTCAAAATTTCTCGAGCCGTGACCCCAAAAATAAAACGTCAGAGGCAGCGGCCCTGCTGTCCATGTGTTGGAAAATTTGCTTTAACGTCAATTGATGCTAATCTGAAAATCTCATTGAAAAAGACGAGGTAAAAACTGAAATAATTGCAGTTTTAAAATAGGTTATCACGGATTTCGAGTATAGTCGTGAAACACAGGCCACGTGATCCAGCTTCAAATAAAATGAAGAAATATGATTAATTCTTCTTTTATAAGTGTTAGATAACTAATTGGTACAAAGTTGAAGAACACTTCCTTGAATTTCTTCAATAAACTATAAAACATTCGGTATAAGTTCCAATCGGAAAGTTGAACAGGCATCACACTCTAATTTCATGAATATCGTAGTATTGACCTATCGATTGATCAATTTCAAAAGGGTATTGTAACTGCTATGACAAGTACATTTGACACATTTTCAACCATTTGAATACTCAGTCCGCTGCCCTGCAGAAGTTCAGTCAATTTTGTGTATGGTGGAGAATCCCAGTTTCCCTAACGCATAACATCAATAATTTCTCGATTTTCGGCCCCGAATATAATAAGTCTCACGCAGCGGCCCAGCTGCTCAGGTGTTAGAAAATTTGTCGGGACATCAGTTGATGTTAGTCTGAAAATATTATTGAAAAAGACGAGGTAAAAACTGAAATAATTGTAACTTTGAAATAACTCAAAATGAATTTTCAATCTTATGACGACATTTACATTTCACGTTCCATGTTGAAAATGGAACAAATAAAAATGACTGATTCAGCGTTTATACGGGTCAATTAAACAAATGTACATAAACACCTCAAAACACAATGTAATTATTATAAATGTACTGGCGATTTTTAAATGGCTCAGCATGACATTAAGGCCTTTCCATGAAAGTGAAACTTTGGTTTAACTAATAGTAAATAAAATTGCATGTATGGTTAACTTTAAGCTGAAAATTAAATGTTTTTTGTAACCACTCTACAAAATCAAGTCATAATTTGCTAAATAATATGCGCTCAAGGAGACTTACATTTATTTTCTTGGGCAAAATGGAATTTGGCGAAACCATCTTCAATTCCACAATTCTGAAATTCGCGATTTCTATTTTCATAAATATTTCAATTTTTACCTCGTCTTTTAAAATGGGATTTTGAGACAGATGTCACCAACACTTTGGACACAATTTGTACTGCTTGTCTGCCCAGGCCGCTGCCTCTGACCTCGAATCAGGTCGCATGTTGAGAATGTTGAATAGTCCTCATTTTAAAAATATCAATTTCCCACCAAATACAAGACGCTTCTAAGTGACCGGATGATTCACCCTCAGAAAAAACCTTTATACTTGCATAGTACATAGAACATTCTAGTGGACAATAAAATCCGGCCTGAGTATTGTCCAGGACAGTGGCATTTACTGTCCGTAACTGGACAGAACTAGTAAAATCCACCTAAATAAGTTCCGGACGGGCCAGAGGGTAAAAGCCGGGACGGTTAAAACCAGTAAAAGCCAGTGAAAGCCGGGCCGGTTAAAACCACCCTCGAACCCTACCTATTACAACTATCCCAACACCTGCAATGAAAACCCAAGTGAGCCAGTCAAATGGATCGAGAAAATCGGTAAGAAAACGTTGCTTTGATTCTGAATCAAGCCAGTAGCAGACAATTGAGCCATGAATGGACTGCATTAAAAGTAATTCATATTTGGAAGAGAATATGATGGAGACACTTGTTTCTATGTAGCCCATCTCACACTGTACTTGATAAGCGCGTTTTTTCTCATAACTCAACTGAAGAGACATGTTATGATGAAGTGACAGGATTTGTAATATCTTGATTCTTGCGGTGGGATGTCTATGCGTTTCAGGTGGAACCTTAATCCTCTTGACAAATTCCCAGTACTTTTCAAGTTGTTCATACCAGGTATACCAGGTATATCAACATGAAATGTCACTTGGCTAGAAGGAATTCTTCCAGAATGATAAATTGCGTAGTAATGTGGTAATATGACGTCACACTCATTGTCTCAGTATGGAAAGTTTGACCTCATTTCCTCTTAGAGGACAAGAATACGAATTAGGTTTGTATCAGTTAGATGCCTAGAATCCTCAACCGAGACCAGATGAAGAACAGAGTGTTGAGTTGTGAGCTCAATTTAATGCCCCTTCATAAGGACCCTCAGAATTTTATTATCGTCTGGTGACAGGGAATGAACCGTGGATTTACCACTATGGCCCTACGACCCAGCAGGAGTCACAAGAATGGCGTGGCAAACATGATCCTCCAACGTAGGCAGCAGTCGGCATTGATGATTATGATGTCAATTTTCTGGGACTGTAAAGGAGTTTTGCTGATTGAGTACCCCCCACACAAAACTACAATAAGTGGTCCTTCCAACGATACCACACTTTATAATTTAAGGGATTCCATTAGGGAAAAAATAAAGGGGAAATTCATAAGAGGATTACTCACATTTCACGACAATTCACCCGCTCACACATCATCATGCTATGATTGACTTTGGATTTGGAGAAATGGATCACCCACCCTGTAGCCTTGACCTGACTCCTAGCTACTACTACGGTAGTAGTACTACCCGTTTCCAAAATTGAAGAAATCTTTAAAGGGCCAGAGATTTTCAACAGATGAAGAAGTGAATTCATTTTTTGAGTAAAAAAATGAAGATTTTTTATTGATGGGACTACAGACCTTAGGACACCGATGGAAATAGTGTGTTAGTATTTGAGGAAGATACGTCGAAAAATAATAAAATTTAGTCCCTAATCTCATTCCTTCTAGCAAAGTGACATTTCATGTTGATATACCTAGTAGCTACCCAAAAATGGCATACCAACCACGAGCCTCGATTGAAAAAAATCATTTCGATTACTCCTGAAGCGAGACAAAATGTTACTTCTTGACGAGCCCAAGAGAGTATCGTCGGTAGGAGGAATGCTCTGAAAGCAAATGGTGTGATTTCCTGGACACAAGAAGGAAACTTGAAGGGATTTCCATAGGAAAATTTCCATGGTGATAATCCGATGTATGAAATTGAAGCACCAGATAATCCAGCTGGAATGTGCAATCATAAAGTCGTAAAGGATGCTTCACCACGACTGAGAATTCAGTTAGGAGCAACATGATATCCTGGGTGGAGTTCCAAATATATCGTGGAAGAGTGTAGTATGAATTAAAGTCAATTTCCCATTGCCGGACTGCAGTGCCATCTCATGAGGATACCCTCGCTAATTGTGGTGCTGGTAGAACTACAAATGTAGTGAAAATAGTTTGATGTTTGAACGAATGTGATCCATGCCGACCCATAAAGCTTAGATGGTCAAAGAATTCGATAGTACGAGTTTGCTAAAAAAAAATTATGTACAAGCCTTCGTGATTTGAGTGTGAATGCTATGATTTATTTCCTATTGTGTTTCGTTTCTAGATATTTACATTTATGTACATACAGGCTCGTTCGATAATAGAATTACAAGCCAGGATACGACACAAAAGTGTTCAAATTGAAAAACTGCTGTTGTGAGGGTAGGTGCAAAATATCACATAGAGAAAATTTTCCACACTAAACCTGAAACATTTACGGAATCATAAAACTCGACGTGCTCAATGTTCCCAAAATTTCTTTTCCAGACATTGTCAAAATGTCAACAAAACATTTGTCCGCCAAACCAGGTATGAGATTGAAAAATTCATTTGAATATTTCATGAAATGTATTAAGAACAAACCAGAAAACGAATTTTCCAAAGTCAAATATTTTGCTGATGCCCATTTTTCCCTTAAAAAAGCAACTTCCCATAGACCTACAAACAAGTCCAGTTAGCATGAAAATAAACCAACATATTCCTGAACACGCAGACACAACGAATCGAAGTGCCAATTTGCGAAAAAACAGAATGAAGGCCACACCAGTAAGAATTCCATAACCATAAAAAGTGTCCCTTGCCAAAGATTCTTGCAAGCTCCAAGGGGCATATAAATTCTCTCCAGAAAGGTACTTTATACCCTCTGGTTCATTCCTAAATTCTGACCACCAAATCGACAATCTTGGATCCCTGCTTTTTCTGTCATCAGTAGGATTTGGTCGCCAAAACTTTAGAATGCCACTCGTTTTCAAAAGACTGTTAAGGGAATTGTACAAGGCATCTGGATTATAAGACTTAACTACCCATCCTAAAATTGAAGTAAAATACTGCTTTGGTACGAATCCGTACTGCTTTTTGGGGTAATATTTCAGCAACAAATGAAGAAGCGCATAGTGGTTCTCCTTGAAATATATAAAAGCACCAGAACTCCGTCTACACATATTTTTAATTCTGTCTAGAAACGTGGCTCCGGGATATGTTTGTTCATCAACCAAGTTGTCCAAAAATGATTGGTGGTCTTTGATGTACCTATCGAGTCCTTTACTTGCACCATCAGGCACGTAGTAGTGGCTCTTATAGATGGCCAATGCCCTGTTTAAAAATTGAATAGTACCACGACTTATAAAAATCCTAATACCCTTTTCAGATAATTCTTCTACTGTGAGGACGGGTGCATCGCCAACCCTGTTTGCAATTTTTTTGCTCTCCAGGGTCGAAAAATAAAAGGAGTTGATGAAAAATATGAAAAAAATCCAACCGAAATATATTCCCACACCAACAATTCCTGTCCTCCTCCCAAGGAACTGGTATGACCCACATTGATTTACCACCATGGACATTATGATCGACATAACCTTAGTCGATGCCACCTTAGACCCAGCGAGCAGCTTCAAAAATCCAATTACAAAAATCCCAACAACTGCAATGAAAACCCACGTGAGCCAGTCAAATGGATCCACAAAATCGACAAGAAAACTTCTCTCTGATTCTGAATCGAGCCAGTAGCCGACATGTGTGCCATGAATGGACTGCATTAAAAATAAATCATATTTGGAATAGACTACGATGCAGATACTTGTATCTATGCAGCCCATCTCACACTCTACTTTATAACCGCGATTTCTCTCATGACTCAACTGAAGAGAAATGTTCAGATGAAGTGACAGCATTTGTAAGATCTTGATTGTGGAGGTTTCACGACTAAACTCTTTTGGTGGAACCTTAATCGTCTTGACAAATTCCGAGTACTGTTCAATTTCCTCGTCGGTACCGCTGAATTCCACATACGCCAGGAGTCTTGATTGAAAAAAATCATTTCGATTAATCCAAAAACGGGACAAAATGTTACTTCTTGATGGACCCAAAATAGTATTGTCGGTGAGAGGAATCCTCTGAAAGCAAATGGGCTGATTTCCTGGGCACAACAACGAAACTTGGAGGATTTTTGTAGGAGCATTTCCATGCTGATAATCTGATGTACGGAATTGAAGTACCAGATAGTCTAGTGGAAATAAGCAATTGTAATATGGAAAAGGATACTTCAACACGACTGAGGATTCTGTTAGGAGCAACATCATGTCCCGGATGGAGTTCCAAATTAAATTTAGAGGTGGCGAATTGCACAATGGCCGTCGTAGATCAATTTCCAATTGCCAGTGTTCATTGGTAGTACCATCTCGTGAGGATACTCTCGTCCAATCTGGTTCTGGTACTATTAAATATGTAGTGAAAATAATTTGATGTTTGAATGAATGTGGTCCGTGCTGATTCATACGGGTTAGATTGTCAAAGAATTCGATGGTTCGGATGGTGCTTAAGTGTGGTACCACGTTTGTCAGTACATGGGCTGTCATCATCGTATGGAATAGTTGGTGCCAATTAAATGGTAATGGAGACGGCCGGGGACAGTTCAATAACGTGAATTTACCACCAGGGATGTTGTCCAGCATTTTATTTAGCTGTGAGAATAGCTTTGTGGTATGATGTGCGACATTTATGTCCATTGTGTTGCTAATGGATTGTCCATTCGTGAAATTGGTAGTCCAAGTCAGCAGGAGGAAAGAATAAAGCAGACTTTTGAGTGTTGTTGGGCTGAAGATTAATGACATCGTTGAGATGAGAGATTTTGAATTGAGATTTATTGAAAACAATAAGATTGCGTCTATTTGGTGTTGACGAGAAATTCTATTGTTACTTTATAGCTAAGGTTTGACGTTTAGCTCTGTAGGACGCAGGAGGGAAAACAACAAAAACTGATGGAATTACTGCTCACAGTTGACATTAATACTTGACATTTGGTTTGAGTATATTAATGGGAAATATTTGTTAACGTAAAAAATCTGAACGAATTGTGAATGTTTTGTTCGTCTAAGAAATGTCAGAATTTGTTGATAAATTACTGTGCCATTGACATTCCTAGTCAAAAAAACAGAACAGCAGACGTTTTGTAGAGACAATGATCATGCCTCAAAACGTGTTTCAGAATTGGGTTGGAGAATCATTTTTTAACTTAATTGAATAAAATGTAATCTGAAACGTAGGGAAAATATTGAGAGGATTCTACTTGTAAAAGCATAAAGTGCAAGAAAGTGACAAGAATCAAGACTGGGACAAAATGTTAAAGTGAACTGGTGAAATTTTTTTGAACGCCAGGAATTAAAAAATAGTTAATATAATGATGGAAATCGTCAATGTGTTATCATGGCTCAGGCTTTTTCTAATTTTGTGTAAAATTTGGATTTAATGATATCCGGTAAGTACATACAAATACTAGAGTCTAGTATTTGTATGTAGTTACCGGATTTCAAGTTTTACAATGTTTAGTAACTAAACATTGTAAAACTGGAGTCAGAAAGGGGGCCTTGGTAAAAACCAAACAGATTACTGCCATAATTTTTTACTAACTAGTCGGTTCATAAATAAGTAAGTAGTAAATTTTCCACCCTAGAAATGTAATTTGGATTAAAAACTCCTTTCAGTTGAATCCATTTTCAACAACACTTTGAGATCCACTTGAAAAGCAGCAACGATTCAAGGAGTTGCTATTCAATCAGAAAATATTTCGCAGTCACAAATCCCCAATTTCATTTGTAATGAAAAACAAATGTCTTCGATAAGTCTTTGAAAGTATGATACGCCATGCATAATTTAAAGTTAGATTTGTTTACTTGCATATGAAGGGTTCGATAAAAGAAGCTCTACTTTGAACAAAGATCTGGCATGGGCTAGGAACTTTGTGCATCGTCTGATGCACGAAGTCCTTTGAAAAGACTTTGTAGGTAGCTTCCTTAGACCTTTCTGAACAACGTTTAAATGGACCAATTTCGGGAGATTTCTTTCGTTGACCTCCACAAATCACCAATGTTGACCCTCGATGCAATTAAAACTGCTAAACTTGACTGTTTTTGTTAAAGTTTTATTTGACAAACTAATGATGTAAATTAATTTGTCACATGTCATTTAAAAGCTTTCATCTTTGCTAAATTACCACAATCAAGGGGATCGACCACTTTTTTTAATTAATATTTTCATTGCTGTGACAAGTTTTTCCTCATCAATAGTACTTGTAAAAGTGAACATTGGCTGTTAAATTTCGGGTAAATTTTATTTTTGCCCGCCAAATTTTTTAGTAGCAAAAAATCGATTTTTGCCGGCCGACGGTTTTGCCACTGGTCGAACCCTGCATTGACCTTCCTCAACAATGTTATATTTAAATGGACCAATTGTCTTTTTTCTCTAACCTCTACATACTGGACAGGTCGTGGGCACAATTTTTATTGCAAAGCTTTTTCAAGGTAATCGAGATGCATTTTACATTCCAGTTCAATTGTATAGCCGTCTTGGCACTTTTCTTCCTCGAAACCAAAGGTGAGAGCTGCAATTCGTTAAACTCCATCAGCAAATTGCTTGACATCTTCCTAACCCCATTCTCAAGTCCAGGTTCTTCGGTTTTAGCATCAAAGTCCATTGAGCTAATTGAAATTTCCCATTTTGTCTTTCGCACAACCTGCTGCTCCTGTTGGTGTCTTGGGTGAATGTTCTATGGACAAGAGGTAAAATTAGGGTCTCCCTAAAACCAATGCCACGACCATGCCACAATGCCAACCATGCCAAAAAAAATTTTATGCAATCTTAACGTAATTTTTCATGTAGAACCATTCCAACAATACTAACAATGCCAAAACCATTCCAACCATGCCAACAATGCCAAAACCATTCCAACAATGCCAAGACCATTCCAACAATGCCAACAATGCCAAGACCATTCCAACAATGCCAACAATGCCAA
>JAQHQX010000574.1:0-12096 GCA_034694425.1 Arrhopalites sp. Gr-Col-00791
CTGCGTGAGACTCGACCTTTGGTGCAATGTGAACTTGTTTCATCATTAATAAGGGTTTTTTTATTTATTTATTTTTTAATCGACTTGTGATGGAGCGTGATAAAAACGGGTTATAGAATTCGACTTGCCTGTAGCCTGTAGCATGGAACTCATATCAACATTTGTTTAGTTTTTAGTTTTTTTCCAACTGGATCCAACTTTGATGGAACATGGAAAACTAGTGAAGGAAGACGTGTTTGATTTTCTTGAAATTTAATAGAGAATCGATGCATAAGCAATAGGAAATCCTGCCAAATAAAATAAATATAAAGATGAAGGTAGAGATTAGGTTAGGTTGACTGTTGTATGTATCTTCAAAAGTCACATTTGCATTATAATTCTGACTTTTGAATCGTCACCAATTTTTTTTAGAATTAATTTTTTATACATCAAATAAATCGGATGCAGAATACAGGTTTTTGAATTCAATTGAAATTTGTTGGAATATAAATTTGTACTGTGTGCTGGAAAATACTGGATACTGGAAAATAGAAGGATAATTTTAATTTAAGTTTTATTTCGTATAGAAAAATTTGTCAAAGGGATGAAAATGTGTAAATGCCATAAGGCGTGTCAGGTATGAAATTAGAGGGAAAATCATCTGTAAAACCGGAAGTGTGTAGGTTCCCATGCTTGTGAAATAACATTGGGAGTTCTTCCTGTAAAATAATTGTAGTATGGGAAATATTCTCATGAGGTTTTTACATGTGAATCAACGGGATAATGTTGATAGGATTGAGCACGTTCTTGTGATTTTTCTGGAGCTTGTTGAGAATTATTAATTAATTTTGCACTTGTGTGGTCAATATCAAGTACAAAGTTGATTTTATCTCAGATAATTGTGGAGGGAACAGTATCAGTATGTAAAATAGTTTTTTAAGATCCAATGACCCATCGTTTTTATAATCTGCTAATGCGTACCATCCTATTGTTCATTTAAATTAAGAATCAGTTAGAAACTAATATAAATAAAATTGTTTTATTACCAGAATCAACATAAAAATTAAATGTATCTAAAATAATAATAATGCATTTATTACGGAAATTAAAAAATCTCAAATCTCAAATCTGAATATCAACAGAAGCTAAAGGAAGCTATGTACAATTTTGAAGGTATAAAATTATGATAAATATTTTCTAGTTTTAGTTGTACACAACTTAAAAGTACATGGACGCCATTCTGACAAAATTTTCAAAAGAGTAAAATCAACAAAGATCAACAGGTCTATACAATTATTTGTCTGCACATACATATTCAGCTTCATTTAAGCAATTTTCAAAGTAATATCTATTGTTCACTAGTAAAAACCCTACAAGAATTCGGTACACCGTAAACTTTTTTCCGTTTAAAGGCGGAAAAACATTTCCAAGTATTTTCCTACGTAGTTAGAAAGTGATTGTAAAAACTTTTTAACATGAGCATTTTCATTCCCACATTCACCGTCATCACTCTCTTTTTCATTTGTAAACTGGAATTTAAAATTGTAAATACCTGTAGTTCAAAACTGAATTTAATATTAAGAGTCTACAAAGTAGGAATAACCTTGAAGACAAATTGTGAACTCTGTTATTGCGCAATTTAATGGTTTTTTGTTTAGTCAAGTGGTCGAGTTATTTTTTTGTTATTTTTTTTTAGATTTTAGAGTAAATAAAGGTTAGGCCTCTTCTGTGTAATATTTATTAAAGTTCTTATAAATTAAATGCTGATCCTTGTCTCTGTTTATTTAGTATTGAATTATCATCAAGTTAGCAAAAAAAACTTTGCAAACTTTTTAAAGTGGTTCTCGAAACTTTTGCAAGCGAATTTATTCCACAAAAAATGTTAACTGTTTTTAATGGCAAATCCAATCAGTCTAAAGCTTTCTAACTTTGTAGCTTCCAATTGACTCTTGCACACAATAAAAATGTTAGTTTATTTCAATTGGACAAAATATAACAGTCAAGTTCACCTCTTCTTGTAATTTTTCAATGACCATTAAAAAACCACAGCATTTTAACTTTTAATACAATTTCTTGGTAATATGCGACTTTCAATGTGCTTTAAAGCTTTTCAACCTGCAAAGAATTAACAGAGAGAGAGAGAGAGAGAGAAAAAAACAACTTTAATTGGTCACTGACACAAATCTGTTACAAAATTAATATTTACAAAATTTGGTTGATTACAATTTTTAAAAGATGTTTTTTTACTTTTGAAATGATTTGGACGTGGATAGTGTAATCTCATCTGACAAGGATCTAACGAGTCCAAGTACTGACTAGTGACCTAAAATCACGAAAGAATTAATTAAAAGAGTCAAAAGTCAAATACAAAATCTTAAGAGATTTTAAAATTGTTAAATGAGAGATAAAATTAAGAACCAAATTCTAATACATTCAAGTAAATCGTATTTATCAAACACTAGACTTCTAAACGAATTCAATAACCCTTCACTGTCATCTATCAAAGATCTCATGGTTCATAAAACAATTACAATTAATTGTTAATTTGCAATTTTCTGGAAAAAATGATGCACTGTTTACCAATTCTGCTTGTTGAGCTTGTACTTACATGGGACATTTTGTATGCACTTCCCTTTGAACTTCATTCAAGTTCTCCTAACATCTTGATAAACTTTAAAAAAGTTTTAGAAAATGTTGGTCCTCCAAATTGCTTCATATTGGCCATTGACTCTTCAATTTCATTCTATTCCAAAATCCCCCTTTCAGTCCAATACTCTCCTGTGACTACTGAATCCTATTCAAAATATAATAAATTACTAGATGGATTCAGTCTCTAATTTGATTTGAAGTATTTAAAATGCTACATTTTAATTAATATTCTCGCTCTAACTAAACCAACAGAATATTCCCGAAATCTCAAAGATTCTTTCCAAATCTATCGTTTCATCAAAATGAAATTATTTCAAAAAAATTTCATCACATTAACTCCATTTTATACGATATTCCTCTTTCAAAGCACAACATAGCCACAAGTATTTCGAGCGCTAAACAACATTTAATCTAGTACTTTAATGAATACTAATCGCATGGTAATGACTTCACACACTTTTGTACACAGTTAGATGATTGAAGTTGTTGTCTTGGAATTGGAGGCCTTTGTCTAAATCAAGAGCAAATTGAGATGAACAGATTTTTGTCATTTGATTCAACGCCATCCAATTAAACCGGACAGATTGTTTAGGATGAATAAATAAAGTAGAAGAATTTGTTTGCATAGAACAAACTCAATTGAATTATGATTTTTTTTAAAAAACAAGGTTTCTTCCACACTACGGGGCTTAAACACAATAAAAGTGCATGAAATTTTGCCAAGGAAAAAGTGTCTCTTATACAAGAACTCGACTGTAGTAGTTTTTGATGAATATGCATTTGGAATAATTTGAAAATAGATGTGGCGCATTCTATTACCATTTTTACTGTAGGAACTCCCTAGTAGGAAGAACTTTTCAACTGTGAAGAAAAATAATGAGTCAATTGATAGTGAATGCACTTTAAATGTGTTCATGATTGACCATGTACACACTTCAGTGCTTAAATTCATCACGAAAAATTGGTTACCACATCTCCTTCACATTCCAGCTATTTGAATTAAAACAATTAACCTCGTTGCTTAACAAGTTCATCAAAACCAAATAATATTAAACATTTTTTATTTAAGTGACCAGTAGACGACCCACGTTGAAGGTGACGAAAATGATGAAGTTTGGTGTAGACATTCGATCCAATTTGTTGAAATGTCCAACCTTGATTGCGATTTCTGGAATTGATTTTATTCCCTTTTCTATTGCTCGAGCATTGGGGTCAGGGAAGAGTCTTCTGGAGGCCGTCCAAGCTTCAATTTTCAATCTTTTTAAATTTTCATGGATTTTGAAAGCAGCTCCATATTAGTGCTCCAAACGAGTATGAGTACGGGTACCCAAACTTTTGGTATTTCGGTACCTGTGCAGATTTGGGTTGGTACGAGTACCATATTTTTCGTACTTGTTTATTTCGGTATCAGTACCAGTACTAGATTTTAGTACCGAAACATTTGGGTAGAATTTGGGTATGGGTACCTGGTACTAACACGAAGTACCAGCAATTGACCAGGTATGTACTACTTTTCAAGAAAGCATAAAAATGTTCAAATGTAAACTTGTAAATTCATGGAGTCAAATTGTGACCTTAATAGTAACAATTATTGATGATGTCATTGTAGGAAAATACTTAAAAAGAATACATAGAATCTTAGCAAGCACCTCAAAGTCCACCAAATTGAATTTGGCAAATTCACGTAAATGAAAACGATACCATGTCGGAAAATTCAGATTCAACAAGATCTAGTTCTCATCTATTGAGTCATTATTTAATGGAGAGAAATTCTTTCAAGTCTGATTTGAGAAGAGACTTATTGAATGAATAATACTGACTGATCAACCATTTACTACCATTAAAGATCAATCTTTCTTTGACTTGATCAAATTTTTTGAATTGAAAATAGAATTTTTGACCAATAATTTCATTTAGATTGTTGTTTTGTTGAATAAATTAAGATAATTCAGAAATTTTTACAATATGATGTAGACAAAAGCAATTAATTATGCATCGTAATTTTTAATTAAAAGATACCGAGTAGGTACCTGGTATTTGGGTATGGGAACAAGTATCGTACTCGGTATCGATTTTGGAATACCTGTTTGAATGGGTGCCTGAACGAGTATTGGATGTAAATACCCAAATAACCCAAATACTTGAAAAAATTTCGGAATGGGTACCCGGTACAGAGGAGAGGTACTCGTTCGGAGCACTACTCCATATATTATTGGAGTGAGCATAGTGGCTTCAAAGGTGAGCAAGGCGGAAACCAAAGCAAGAAATGGATACAGATGATGATAACGAATTACAATGAATGCACCACCAGTAGATACAAGAATACACATGACTTTGGTGGACCAGACGACATGACAATTGCATTCATTGAAGAGATGGACAAAAAGTTGAAGTTTCCGAATATTTCGATATCCTCCCAACAATATCCTCACATCCAAGTAATCGTTTCTACAAATTCAATTAAAGGGCCACAATCTCTGATTAATGATTAATTCCACAATCCAAAATCATCTGCAATTGGATTGAATTGTCAACTCACTCTTTGAATGTGTCATTCAACTGACGGAACATTTGAAGACATTTCTGAAAAAACAGGAGTTGACATTCGATGATAAAGTGGGAAGCAGCTACGACGTTGAATAGGAAAAATTTGATGATGAAAACTGCAAAAAACATGATGGAGTTTTGGCAGTGGAAGGGCAATAGGAGATAAAGGAGTGTCGGATCAAAAATCATCATAAAAGAGAGTGCGTAAGCTATAGCTTACGCACTCTATACGTCATATATGACGTAGATCAGCCAGGGAGAGCTTAAAATGAGCAATTCTTGAATTTCATATTCATTCAACTTGCGGGTGGGTCGGGCATCTGGAAAATGAATTTTCAATGATTAAATCAAATCTATTTTCATTATTAAGTGCGTCAATGGTAGTAAATGCGGTGAAATTTTTTATAGTGTAGAAAATATCTACGCGGATTTTCTTGAATTTATTGACGCTGCAGCGAAAACTTGTAGTTATACCCAGCATTTTGAATTTTTTCAAGTGGGGTCTATAAATCGGGTGGTATTTTTGGCGGCAGTAAAAATATTGAATCAGCGGTAAAAAATTGATCGGGCAGTAAAAATATCACTAATTAAACGATTGTTTATCTTCTCTAACATCATCCACTGCCTTTCCAATTCCTCCTTTAAAATTAAACAGTTATTTAAGGTTGTTGCATGGAGGATAAAATATTGATATCTCCAAAACAATACCGTGATATTGACTGAAATATTGAAGGGGTAAAAAATCAAATGGTTGGACTGACACTCGATGTTACGACCTACACATTGACCCAACGTGTAAATTAACCATCAAAATGGAGTCGAGGATGAGTGTAAATAAAAATTATGTGCAGATGATGCGTCTCCATTTTGATTTTTGTTGAGTGACTTTCCCCAATTTCCTGTTGACTTGAAGGGGGAAGAAATTCAAAAGGGATTCGATTTCGAGGAGAATCAAATTGAAACGAAGTTCCTTTTTTATCAACATCCCCTCATATTTATCCTAGTCGACCACTTGAGTGGAACTGAACAAAGAAACGTTAAAAAAGAAAAATGAAAAAGAGTTTGTGCAGATGAACTTTCGATTCGTTCATGTGTACGGGGACAGATGTGCGCATTTTTCAAGCTCAGGCAGATTATGGGCGGAAACGCTTTGAAATTATAGAGGACCAACGGTGAAATTTTATCCAACACCCGAAAGAAAGTTGAAGTTGAGTTAGATAATTTGTGGTTTAAAATAAACGCTAATTTTGATTGTTAGAGGTAATTTTGTTGTTAGAGGTAATTGGCTTGTCCATTCAAAATGTTTGTCAACTACTCCTTAACGATGATTGTCCTAATGCCTAAAAAAGGATTTTACTGTTCGTGGAGATTACAAAAAATAAAATACTTAAAATAGAGCCAGAAATCAAATTACGGGGTCCAAATGATATGAAAAATGTGTGCGTTGAAGCAATTGTCAAGTGGATAGTTGTAAATTCAATAATAATTTCACCCAAACTTCGACCCCACTCGCACTCCATCCAAATCGAAAAGCTCATTTCGAGCTTTCGGATTTTCCCATCTTTTATATTGCAGTAGTATTAAGTATCGTCTATTTAGTGCTTTGATTATTCAGGAAGTAACTTTTTATCTCCATTACAAAGTCAGTGAATTGACATTAATAATACTTCCTGTGGTCCTCCAAAAATAACCAACCATAAATGGATGTAACTTGACCCTCTCAAGTCTTGTGAAAAATTGTGACTGTAATTGTCAGAATCCTCTAATTCCAAGTTTTCATGAATAAACAAATCTCAAATTTTATGAGTGACCATTGTCCAACATCAACGACATTTCAGAAATGCATTCACAAGAATTTAAAGTGCTAAATCCAAAATGCTCATTTGTGACTGAATTCTTTATTATAAAACTGAAATTTTTATTGAGTAACGGATGTGTTCAATGTTAACAAAGAAGGATATCAAGATTCAAAATTCAAAATTAACTCAAACCATCCTGAAAATAAGTTTTAAATTTCGACATTTTATGCGAACATTACATGACTACTTTACCTCGTTTAATATGAGCCATATCGAAACACTAAATTCAGATTTTAAAATTGACCTCTGATCTAACGATATGCAATCAAGCAGTTGACGATATTGACGATGCAGAAGTGAATGAAGTTGACTGTGGACATTCTCTCGAGTGTGTGGAAAGTACCCACTTTGATCCCGACATTTCGAATGGATTTGATCATTTTCCCAATCTCCATCCTTTGCTTCTTTTTGTAGGCGTATCCCACCCTTATCCCATCCACCCTCCTCTTTATCAAGTCAAAACTCATCGGAATTCGAAAAGCCTTCTCGTAAATTATGCAAAAGAATACAACCCCGTCCATTGCAACAGCAATCTGAGCAGTGTTCAAAATCAATCCGGCTTCCTTGAAAGTCAAGAGGAAGGAACTAGTGCAAAAGATACAACAAGAGATACAGGTCACTTTGAGCAGAAAGATGATGGGAGCATGAATTTGATTGAATATTTGAATGTAGATGCAGAGACTCTTCATTTCATCCAGGATGCACTCGCTGAAATCGGTTGCAATGATTTTTCCTGCATTCCTGCAATTTAATAATTTTAATTTGACTATGATAGAACTTTAAAATATTTTAAGCAAAGCTGAAGTTATTACTTGAGACGATATTCCCAATCGGAGAAATTTAATTCGACATTTTCGAAAAACAGCAACTGCGTCAGTAGCACATAATAGAATCCAGCTAATGTAATCAGATAGCAGTATCCATCGATCATGAGAAATGCATAGAAGTTGTAGGAATTCTGAAATGCAGATGGTAGAGAGGAGTAGACAAGTTGCACTCGATTTCGATCTAATCCAAGAAGAAAAATTATTGCCCCAGCCGTAACGAAGATTAGGAATGGCAATAACAACGTCAGCATTTCGTGGAATATTTCCAACAAGATGCAAAACCAACTCGCGAATTTTGATTCCCTGAAAGAAATTTTAAAAAGACATCACAACTGACTACAATTCACACTTTTTGTAATGCTACATGAAAGACCTAGACGATTGAACATATTTCTAATCATTTTAATTGCTTAAGCAGTCACCCTTCTGTTGAACTTCAAAAAGATAATTGAAAATCGTCACATTGAGTCCGCTTTCCTTGATGAATGGAATATACAACCAGAAAAGGGCGTAACAGTAATTAGTAGTGAAGACCAAGTGAACTGTGAAATTTTCCTTGATGAATAATTCTGGATGGATGAGGGATTGGATGAGTCGAATTGAAATGTAAATCCAATCGAGGAACAACAAGCAGAATCCACATTTCCAACCAAAAACCCTCCATTTACTTGACTGCTTTTGAATTTTTCCAGTTTGAACGTCAATTTGTATTGGGAGTAGATTCAGACGGGATAAGATTTTGATGGCGAAGAAATTGAATCGATTTTCTTGTTGAGTCAACATTCAGAATTTATTGGAGGATCAAACTGTTGCGCTGTGACTATCGGGTCAACTGGAATTCAAATATTTTTGTCTTTGTTACATTTGATTGTGTTCGTAGACACAGTGTCAGTTTCAAGATTTATTCAAGACGAAATTATTTTTCACGATTTTCGGGTTTATACTCAATTTCAATGAGAGGAACAGGTCCTAGCATGCGTCACATTTCTGCCCAGTTTAGTGAATCGCTTAAAACCCAGAATTGAGAAGGTGAATTTTTCTCAATTTTGTTTCAATTGGATATAAATTACACAAAATTAGCCCTCTTCTACTGAAATACGAAATTATTCATGAAATTATTTTGCCTTTATCTTGTAAAGTGAAAATATGAAACCATAAACGAAGAATTTTCATGCCGCCAAGTACTGGGTTCTGGTATCCATCTACACTCATATCGGCGGGTACCGTGTCAGGTCCCGACTTCTAAAGTCCGATGTTATAACACCTTTCAAGCTCAGGCAGATGATGGGCGGAAACGTTTTGAAATTATAGAGGACCAACTGAAATTTTATCCAACACCGAAAAGAAAGTTGAAGTTGAGTTAAATAATTTGTGGTCTAGAGTTTAGACAACAAAATTAGGGTCTAGACTCTAGACCCTAATTTTGTTGTGAGAGGTAATTGGCTTGTCCATTCAAAATGTTTGTCAACTACTCCTTAACGATGATTGTCCTAATGCCAAAAAAAATAATTTTACTGTTCGTGGAGATTACAAAATATTGAATGCCTGAAATTGCGGAGTCCAAATTATATGAAAATTGAGCTTGTCGAAACAATTTCCAAGTGGAAAGTTTATGAAAATTATATGACAATTTCACTCAACCTTCGGCCGAAGCCAAGACCCATTTAAGTCAATCCCAAGTTTCATTTCAACTAATCTTCGATTTGGTATTTAAGAAACGTCGTCTTAATGCTTTGATTATTCAATAAGTAACTTCTCATCTCCATTACAAACTCAATGAGTGGACATTAATAATATTTCCTTTAGTCCCGCAAAAACAACCAACCAGAATTGGGTGTAACTTGACCCTCTCTAGTCTTGTAAAAAATTGGAACGCTAATTGTCAGAAACCTCCAATTCCAAATCTGATGAAGCCAATTTCCAATTCTACCCAAAATTGTCATGAATAAATTGTAGAGTTCAATTGGATCGTCGCCTATTAAATAATTATTTGTCGAAGTAACTGACAGATCAAGAAGCCTTCCTGTATCTTGAATATCCCAGTTTGGTGAGTTTTCCATCATTTTAAACTTAAACTAATTACAGCATAATTTTCTAATAAAAATAGCCGTTTCAATAAGGTGTTACATGACATGTTACGTAAAGGATGAAGTTTTATGAACGTTGATTTTCATAACTTCAATAATCGGAATCCTGAACAAAACTGAATGGGTTTAGGGTTTATTAAAGAGATTTTAATTTTGAAATAATTCTGAACGATTGATGTATACAAATTATTTATAATTTGGAAGGATTCTCAATTACAATAAAATTGTAAAATTGGATGTTTTAGTTTCTTCGGCAATCTGTAATAATTATCTGTCCACGGGCAATAGGTTGCATCCTTCAACTAAAATAACATAAATACATACAATCAGAAAATATAAAAACAGATGCTCAACTTGTAAAATGTGTTCACCAAAATCTCCTGACTACTTGATTTGATCGTACATGACCATGACAGTAATATGGTTGCCATATTATTATTACCCAATCAAAATATCCTCTTCTTTTTGCAACCTTTCGTCCTTCCTGATTACATGCCTGATTGATGAGACGAAAAGTTCCAAGAGTGTCTCGTTCGATATATTTCACCAATTCCTCTACAAGCTAAAAATCCGACTAAATACCATTAATAATGGTTCAACTTGTACACCTGTATACTAATTGTAATTATACAAATTCATCGAACGTACCAAGTCAATTGAAAAAACACGATTTCCAGGGCTGACCTGGAAATCCTGTTCGTCCTGTTTGACCATTTTGGTATAACTTGCTGTGGTCTGTAGTCGCTTCCGGCTCATTCTCTGATTATTAAAATAAATAATGAATTATTGACAGTGGATGGACAAGCAAGAGTACTCCAGATTTTGTTCGATTGACCGCAGGTTGGTATAACTAACGAATCGAACAAGTACTAACAAATATATACCGAACAAAATTCTAGTGTCGATATTCGTAATATTTAAAACCGAACCGAATCGTAATCATGCATCCAGCAATTCGTTGGAAACTTTTCAACGTGTCCAATTGCAAAAGGATTTGGAACCCAAATGCCTCGGTATGACTTCATTTTATACATCTGGAAATGAAAAGAAAATTTTTTACTGGTATAAAATGAAATGATTATAACTCGTAATTTACTTATAAGTACAAAATAATATATTCACACTCTATTCAATCATTTGTAACATTCAAATACTTTTATATAATACTGTTTAGACAAGAAGGCTGATTGTATTTGTAATAAATAATACAAATTAATTGAAGACACCCACAAGAAATTCAATTTTTAATTTTTTCACCAATAGAATTAGATTTTTGGCCCTTCGCCCAAAGATTTTATTTTAATTATTTTAAAACAATTGGCTACTACAATATTATTATTCTACATGTAGAATTTTTTTACAATCTATCTTATAGTACTTGATAAAATTCATTCAGCATTTTGTGACTTTACAAAAAAGGAGTTTTACTTACGTTTTTCAGAAATCACACTTCAATTCTGTAGACTACAAGTATTTTTTGAATTTGGTTGGCAAACTGGGATCCTTGACAGCTTTCAAAGTCTGGCTGGAAAATAAATGAACTATTCTTGTCCTCTCGAACACCTTAGAACAGGACAAGTAAGGTCCCAAAATAAACTTATATGTCAAGGTCCACGACAACTCGCAATTTTTGGAGCAAACCTCCAGTTTGGCTTTTCTTTCAAATAATTATGAAACTTGCACCAACAATTGAACTGAAAATTAGGATAATTATGATGCACTTGTTTTTCATATTAAAAAATTGTAACACATTCAATTTTGAAAAACATTTTGACAAAAAAAACACGAAATCTTTGGAAATCAGATCCGCCCGCGACTGCGGAGGAGTACGATTTCTAAGAAATGACGTATTCATGTACTTTTTGTAGTCTGACAAGCAAAAGGTTCTTGATTCAATCCCCATTGAAGTCGAGGTCAAACATCAACTCTTTGTAAGATCAACTTTTTGCTCTTTTTAAGTATTCAATAGATAGATCTTGACATGCTGAATACGAGGATGTCATCAGAAAATTTTTATGGCCTCCTGTTTGGTCACAATTAACACTTTTGCAAAGTGGCCTTTGGTGATGACCCCATTCATTCTAAAATTCTGAAAAAAATTAAAATGATACTCAAAGAGTTGCTGAACAATACTACAATTTCACAATT
>JAQHQX010000575.1:0-12095 GCA_034694425.1 Arrhopalites sp. Gr-Col-00791
GTGAAAAGGCGGTAGTTGATGGTAAGATAGAAAGAGCATCATGTGGAACTAAAAATAATATGAAAAAATGTCCTGGCATGTGTTTGCCTCTTGAGTGTGCATTTATGTCGTGCAGTGATACTACACTGTACGTTGTATGCTATAACTTGGATCTTAATATAATTATTAAAATACAAGTATACAACATTGAGTCGTATGAACCAACCGGTTCCAACAACATCACTTGGCAGCTGTCATTTGATCATAATCAAATAAAATAATAATTACGTTGCTCGACTTTTGCTTTTTGAATGGTACATTCTGTATTCTGCACTCACAAGTCAACTCTAAACTAATCTCTACGTATACACGTATACACGTTGACAGTGTAAAATGAGAGGCAAAAAAGTGTCTGTCTCATCATGAGTCATTTATTTATAAAGTTTAGACATTAAAGAAAGTCTCTTTCATATCACGACACACGAGTCTCTTGTCTCTCTTTCGTCTGTTGATCGTTTGGTCCAGTACAAAAAGTAAAGAATAGAACAATAGAAATACATCCACAATTCAGATACACAATAGAGTTCAATGAAATCCTGTACAACATTAGGCATTCGAGTTAGAAATTCCCTTACACTTGACCTTCCATCTGTGTAATTTTCATTGTCTCAACATGTCTAACATGGTTTTTTCCTCCTCCTCCTCCTTATGTCTAAGAATTTTATATTCAAAACTCTTATCATTTATATTTCAAGTAATTATTTATAGCGTGCACACTACTGTACAGTACAGTCTGTACTGCACTGCATTGCACTGTCTTGTCATTTTTTAAATCATAATAACGAAAAGACTTATACTACACCTACATGCACGTAGGAATTACACTCTGTAACGAAATGTGACAAAAATTTATTCAAATCAATTACCAACTCTTTCATTGTGTCACCATAATGACTGTAATCTGTAATCTCTACACTGTATTGTATTGTACAATAGTTTATACTAAAATGTCATATTTCATCTAGAATAATAGTAACAGTAATTCTTGTTTACATTATTCCTCCTAATTGTTTTAATCAAGTGAAAATAGAGTTGACAAACTTTTTACTTTTTTAATACCCCATTAAAACAGAATATGACAAAAAATTTTTTATGAAAACGGGGGAGGCATAACAAATGTCTCTTAGAAAAACAAATGAAGGTTTAATTTTCACTCTTATCATCTTCATCATCATCATGATTATCATTATAATGATTCTCATCTTCACTTGATTGTTTGATTTTTGTATACAATTTATGTACAAGAACCGTACACATCGTACAGTACGTGTACACGAACAACATGTGCACACTAATTAACTTGACATTTTTATTACCCTTGAAGAAGACTGTTTATACCCACTTAATTCGTAATTGATAATTGGAAAGCTCATTTATGTACAATGTGCACTTTCATCCTCCGTCCATGAGACGATATCCAATGTCTATTGTACAACAAAAACATGTACAGTGTAATTTACACTAGAAAAATACATGTTGAAAATTAATACCCATAGTAAACACATTGTCATATTTATGATTGTGTGCTGCCCAAATGATAGTATAAGCGTAATCATAATCTTACAGTAGTATTCTATTACAACTCCATTAAATATTAAATTCCTTTTCTTCTTTCAACTTTGATTTCCTCCGACAAGAGCGGAAGAAGGAGGTGTTTAAATAAATGATTGCACAAACCATTTTTTTATCTTGTGCCATGATCGTATTCTCTTGCACAAATTATGTGTAGCAAAGCAAATGCATTGAAAGGTGATGAATGATGTTAGTGACAAAGAAGTAAACTTGAAAAGTAGAGAATTTCTATTTCATACTTGAATAATCACAATCACTCGATATGATGATGATGATTGCAGTGTTGCAAGTAAAATAATAAATTATGCACCATTTACGATTCCCATGAAAGTTCTTTTGTATTCTCTAACCATGGAGAGTTGAAGTTTATTGTAACTATCAATAAATATTGTTGTTGTTGTAGTTAAAAGCATTCATTATGGGATTATTTATGTGTAATATAACATTATATTATGTTATTATTATTGCAATCATTTACTTTTGCTTTCTTTTCACATTTTCTCATGAGTCATGACCGTACTCTCGTACAACTGCACGTCTGTTTTTGTACTAAATGGTAAATGGTAAAACAGTATTTAGGAAAAAAAGGTAAAAGTGCATGAAATGAGAGAATTTTTTGTTGTCTCTCTCTCCCTACCGAATGAAGAGATTACGTACAATAAATAGGAATGAATTGTTCAAGCATTTTATAAATACTGTTCACTACACACACAAGTATTGTACTTTACAAACTCAACTTTCCTTAAAGTCGATTTTTGACTCAGAGGAAACTGGAATGAATTAATACGACAAGAAGGGGGAAAAATTTGCCGTCAGATTTTGAAAAGAATAAATTGCTTAAATACAAATTACAAACTCAGTCAAATCAGACATCACGACAGCACAGAATGAGTATGAGTTCATAGTCATGACTTTTGTCTGACTGATTTTCTTGTACATTTAACTATTCCTATTTGGTTAACAGAGTAAAGTATAAACATTTAACATTTGGATTGGACATTGTTACGGTTTACATGTACCGAGTAGAGAATTTTTTTTAGTCTGAATCAAACTAAATGTGTATATGAATAGATCGTTTGTGGTAACATTTAACGCTGATATTACAATTTTACCAAGTCCATTATATTGTAACAAGGTATTATATTACACTGTGATTCCATTCTGTACACGGTACAGTTGTCACACACACACACACGTAGACAATACTAGTATGTAGTTGCGGTTCATGCATCTTTTTTCTTTCTTTCTCTATTTTTTGATAAGGACCGTGAGTGTGTGTACATGTTCACCTGTATGTATATAAATGTGATGTACTACCTGGGTCATTAACTCGAGTGCAGAATTGAATCAGGTAAAGGAATGCGAGTGCATGTGTGCTTGTGTATTAGTATGCCATACAAAAGTATACTGCAGTATCACATTGCTTTGCAATGTCTGTAGGCGAGCACATTTTAACTTTAGCCTGCATCTACTTGTTGTTAATGTTAAGGTAATGAATAATGAACAGTTGATGTTTTAAACCTAATTTTTGTGCATTATGTACACGTACACTGAATTCTATAGTGTACTCGTACTTGTAGGTATTACAAGTTTTTAGTAAAACTGACAGCGAAAGTTTTTCCCCCTTGTTTGCCATCATCTCTTCTATTCTATAATAATATCCACTAACACATTGTAGTACACTCTTGTTAAAATTTTTTTAAAAAAAGAGATTCTCTATCTAAATTTTTCAACTGTCTTGTTATATCCGTACATACCGGTCGTAAGTCGTAACTCACACTTTAGTGTAATAAATAATAACAATTATTACAAATTATTTGTAGTAAAAATAATAAGGTACCCTTCTTAACTCTATTTTAGAGATGGACACGTAGACTATAGTTAAGTTGAGAGTCTTTAAACTAATTCTAGAGTCATGACTCGTGACTCTATTCTTGATGCTAATTTTGATGTTATTTTCTTTTAGAGGTTTGTTGACGAGCAGAAAATTGAAGCAAAAATAGTTGTTATGTATTAACGTTGACTTCACGTCAATTTGAGATTAAAGATAAAGAATCTTTCTCCTCTTCTGGGTACAAATATATTGTAATTGTATGATACCAATACGATGCATTTATAAATGTCTATTAATTTTATTGCAGTAGCACCATTGCAAATTGTAATCTTTGTGTACCGTTTACTCATACTGTATTACTGTAATTAACTCTTCATGTATTAATTTTATTGTGATT
The DNA here is from genome assembly GCA_034694425.1 of Arrhopalites sp. Gr-Col-00791. NCBI lineage: Eukaryota > Metazoa > Arthropoda > Collembola > Symphypleona > Arrhopalitidae > Arrhopalites > Arrhopalites sp. Gr-Col-00791. The sequence continues at coordinate 3,843 of JAQHQX010000575.1, forward strand.
TGAATCGAAATTGAAATGGTACAATAACATATAACAATAGTAACATTTTCATTTTGAATGATTTCATTCTGATATTCATTTGATGATATTTTTGAAGGATTACGGATCATCAGGTTTTCCATAATATTAGTTTAACAAATTATTCGTGCAAATAGTTAAATGCTAAATGTGACTTTCTTTACACATGAAGTAGAATTTCTTTGAAGAAAGAAAAAGGAGGAATAATTTGAGTCTTTATGAGGATTCTTTTGTACTAAAGAAAATGGTAATGCTTCACAATTGAGACCTGTGAGACAATGAGTGTAATGAGTAATGTTAGTTTAGACAAAGCACGTGTGTCATTGCATGATACACAATGAGCAAAATGTAAAGTGTGTAGAGTAATTGTGTAAGGAAACGACGGTATGGTAACTACCTGATGTTCCTTCTAAAGAGTTTTCTGACTGATGATTACACTTTAAGTTTTAAGTTTTTATTCTGAATCAACAAACTCTTTTAAGCTCTTTGACTTGCAGTCTCTCCTCTACCTTTTACACGCTCACTCTCACTTTCTGACGACTCGTACTCGTCAGTCAACCCTCTAAAAAAGTTTTTTGGCTCTTTGACTCGAATCACTTTATCTTTTCTTTTCTTTCCTTTCTGTTTCACACACACTCACTACTCACCATAACATTGGTACAAGTTCCTTAAACAAGTCATATCGACTTTTTGAAACACATTTAGTTTAATTTATGAAATTTTGTCAAGTTTTGTGGCAAATTTTCAATAAAATAGTAAATACAAGAACAATTATTTTGGTTACTGGTCTCTTGGACTTTTTGTGAGTAATGGTTTGTGCTATCACCAAAGTGCATCAATTACAATTTCATTCTAGAATGAAATTGATTCAGATTCAAAATTAAATGAAATTTGTTGTCCGTGTTCTAGTGTTCATGAAGTGCCTTTTGGAAATTTTGGCTAGGATTTGTGTGCTCCTCCATCATCCACATTACTCACATCAAAATAAAAATTGTAATCAATTTTGCAAAAAGTTATTTCTTCAACAAAGTTTTGGAGAAATGGGGAAGAGTGTTTTTAAACAGAAGTGTTGGTGAAGTATATTTTTCAAACATTTTCTAACATTCATCGAAATCACCGGTGAGTAAAAGGTTTAGAAAATTTTCATTTCGACTTGATTCAATTCTTTTTTCAAAACAGAAAATAACTTTGCAAATTTTCTAAAACGTTTTTATTATTCTACTTGAAGTTCATTGACATTTTGTTTAAGAATTGAGTAAATAGAACAAGAAGTATAAAATGTAAAAAGTAAAGTGGAGGTTGTATTAGTGACAAAATAATATAGCTCCATTAAGATGTTAATAAAAACGTGTGTTCATGTGAGTGCTGTACATGTAGGTATATAACAGAAACTACAGAATTTTTTTGATCATGATACTACAAGTTGGATAGGTATATCTTTTTTATGTTTGGGCCTGAAGGCTTAATTTGTATTAATTTAATCGGACTAATGAGAAAGGATTGCTACACGATATGCTACGATGTGACTCTTGCTCCTTACTGCTGGACGTATTTTTAATAATTATAGGTTTTGTCAGGACAAAAAAGACAAGTTGCAGTACAAGAATATTTTGCATGTACTTGTACTTTGCCGTGTGTTGGCATAACTGTGCGTACTTCTAATAATCACAAATCAAGATACCTTCTTACTTACATGTACAATGTACATGTTGTAACTTGAGAGAGACAGAACAAGATGAATTTTTGCATGATTTTTTTTCTTGTTGTTTTCTCTTTCATTTTCCTCAACCTTGGATAGAGTTGTCCGTACACACAAACACACAAACATACATACACTTGCACATAAATGATCTATACACGATGCAAGATGCAGATGGATGGGATGAGTGATAACCAGTTGGGTTCTATGGGAAAGAAAAACGAGGCAAAAAATATTAATTGTACTGGTATAGTATAGAGTATAGAATGCGAGTGCATACATTATTATAATATTCTTTAGCTTTTCGTTTGTAATGAAATAGTGAAATCCGCGGGACACCCTATTAACGATCATGTTATTATATGAGTTTATCTTTCTCTCTTCCTTCTCATTGCAAGTGGTCAAGATCAACATAATAGGTGAGGTGAGTCAATCCACACAGATTGGAGACACCAAATTTTTTTTAAAAGTAAAACTTGCTTCCTATTATAATATTTTCCATATAATGTAAATTCATAATAAATTCAGTGTCTACCAAATCAAAATGGTGAATGAGAAGAGAAGAGAAAAAAAGAAGCCTCGAGGAAAGATTGTTGAAATTTAAGGAAGATTGATAGGGTTGATTAACTGTTGTTGTTAAAAGTGTTAAAAAGATAGAATCTTAATTATGGGCAAGTGCCAAGAGAGACGAGAGATGAGACAAACTCACTAAAGATGAAATCCGTCGAGTAGGGCTACTAGATATAATGTGCAAGTATAGTTGTAGTGCAGTGAGCTTGTTTTTTTGTGGTCCTGTGTCAATGTCATGTGTCGATAAATTGTAAAGGTCAAAAGATTGTGTGGGTCAATCTTTTTAAGAAATTAAATATTTAATAATTCAAATGAAGAGCATTGCAGTTGTAGTTGTCCAAAGTTCATTGGAATTTTGTAGGTTTGGAATCTTACGATTAGTATCGTGTGACTTGTTACATTTTTATTACTTTCCTTGGTGATATATGTTGACTAGTGCATAGTGAATACATATGAATTTCAAGATGGGATACCAGTTATTGACTGTAGTTTTTAAAAGAGTTTTGAAAATTAACTGTAGAAACTAGTTTGCATTTGCCTACATAATTATTCTCTCTTATTATTTCATATTCATTCATTGAGCTTGATAACTTGATAATTTCTCAACTTCTTTTTTGAATTGAATTTGCATGTGTCAAATGTTGATGTTGATGAAAGAATTATTGAAAGGAAAAAGAGATAGTTTTATGTTATTGAAAGAAATGTAATTACAATTAAAATGACACTAGTTTCTTTACACGCTGTGTTTGTAATTAATATACATATTTGTGATTGGTTTTCCACCCAAAAAAACTTTGTTTTCGGATGAATAGATGCGGAATTGCACTCTTAAAAATTGAACCACTTGACTCTTCAACCAAGATTTGACGTTTAATTGTGGATTGTGAGGATGGATCATGCATCTAATGGTAATTGTTAGAGTGCTGAATGTAGAATTTTGTAAAAGAGAAGACAGTTATTCGACCGATACTAAATCAACGATTGGTAGATGGTACGAGTCAATGACAATGGCAATGACTGTATATGTTCAGTAGTCAACAACTGTCATACTTGAATGACATATAGATTCAAGTTGTATATCTGTACTGTAGCAACAGTCAACGTGTGCGTGTCTTACATACATACATTGTGGTTATTGTTGCCTTATAATTGTACATTGGGCTTCAGTTGCATTTACTATTTACTAAACTACCAACTTGGTAGTTTGTGGATTTTCATTTGAACAGTTTGTGAGTTGGAGGGAGAGCGACGACGAAGACTTTTAAGTCTGTCATAATGTAGGTGAGGTTGACAGTCACAATCATCAACCGTACCCTATACAGTCTACGGTATTCAAACTATATATAAAAGTAAATGAATCGTGTCGTCAGAAAAAGGAAAAAAATAAACGAAAAGGAGAAAGAAAAGTTTTTATGTATTTTAAATATTGATTGTATTGTGTTATTTACAATGTTGATTTTTATTTTACAGTTGAGGCGTTCCGACGCTCCAGTCAGACACATCGTCATCATCACAATAAAAAGCCGGCAATTAGGAGGAGGTGGTGGCTTAAAATCTCACTTTTCACTTTTCAACAACCACAACCACCACAAGTAACAAGATATATCCAATATCAAACCGTATTAAACTAAACCATCCACAACAAACATTGATAGTCTCAAGTCACCACCAGTGGAACATGAGGTATCCACTTGTCATCTTCTTGGTGGGGATTTTTAGTATCTCTCATTCTTGGATTGTCGTTGGACCCAACCAGTACGGTATGTCATTTCTAAATCCAGTGTCAATTTCTATTGTGATGCACTTGATAATTAAATTTGTATTCTTTCATTATTATTATTGTTGACATTGTTATTCATCTGGTAGAAATTTGTCGTGTGATAAAGTTTATATAAAATACAAGAGAAAACAGGAATGATTTGAATTTGTTAGGGAGATGCTACAAAATTAGAATACAAGTTTATTAGAAATGTATTTAAATTTGTATAGGAGTATACGCATGGTCCTTTGAATATAATTGACATGAACGGAAGCCAGTAGATTTTCATGTCAGTTTACATTTATTTTTGTCTTCATTTTATTTAAATGTACGTTTAAGGTACATCACGTAATACGACAAAATGAGACAAAGTGAAATTCACTTAGTAAATACTATTTATGTACTAAATAGTTAAAACTAGTTTTAAAATACAAGCTCATTCTCAAATTATACTCACAACTTGTGAGTCACAAGCCATTTTCAGTTACGAGTACTTCCTTATGTAATAAGATAAAATAAGTATCCATTTTTTGTGCAATTGTAATTGTAATGTAAGCTCATTTTACAAGAGTTAATCTATATTTAAAATTAAAACAACATGGTTAATTTGCTAACAAACATTTTATTTTATTTAGGTGTTAGGGAGAATACTTCTTTATTTCTACCAAGGATATTTCCTAGAGTTTTTCAAACAGGACGAGCTTGCCCTGGCAGTGGATGCCCTTTAGCTCTGCTTTGTTGGCTTACAAGATCTGGCTGTAATAATGGGTAAAATAATGATGCTTGTAACACATTTCATAATTAATTTTGATGAATTGTAGAAATTTCTAAAGTAGTAAACATATTTTAGAGATTTGTAACGTCAGTTGTTAATTGGAGACATTAATTTTTCAGTTTTCACATTTAATATTTACCTAGAATAAATTTTGTGATTTGCAGATAAATGTTTACTATAAATTATCACTTGGAAAATTTTTACGAGGATTTTAAGCACCAATTTATTGTATTTTGTATTTTTCAGTGCATTATTGACTTCTTCTGGATCAACATTTACACCGTCTGTTGCAACAGCAGCTAACATGATTCAAGCTTTAAGGAAGGATATGCACATTGAAAATAATGATATTTCAGTGTCCGACTACGACGTGGGTAAGTTTCTTTGTCTTTTTTGGAATTTTCGTTAACAAATTGGCTTTATTGTGATTTAATAAAACGGTGTAATGAGATTATGACATGTTGTAGAGTGTGGGGTACAGAAACTTGTGGCTCAAAAGCGTATCATCGGAGGGTCTACAGCAGGATTTGGGGAACTTCCTTGGCAAGCTCATATAAGAATTAGCGGCTTTCAATGCGGAGGGGTACTCCTTAATCACAATTACGTAGCGTAAGCGAACTTATTTATTTCTGCCTAATTCTGACAAAATCTTGGTACATGCAAAAAATACGTACATGTGTATTTATGTGGGAAACCGTAAATATTTTTATTTTGTGCCGGGCTAGACTCTCGCAAGAAAGATTTGGTGAATGTAATTTATTTTACATGAGAAAAATCACAAGATTTGCGATATATAAAATGAATTTTGAATTTTTTTATACTCCTGTATTTGTATTTGCACGCCCAATGACATCTTAGATACATAATTTAAAAATCAAATTGTTAGTGTTGTTTTGGTCAAATTATGCAACTCTAAAATCTATTTTTCAAAATTGTAATTATTACATTCCAAATTTTTTTCACGTTAGGTATCGTTGTCAAAAGATTAAGATTCAATTTTTATGCAGGCCAATATTTGATGTTCCGATTCGGAACTTCCGAATATTTACAAAATGAGAGAGGTTATTATAAGAATTTACAGTTTCCACAAATATAAAAAGTACACTTGTACACTTATTACACATCAAAACAATTAATTAATTAAATTCTTTTGACAGAACGGCAGCGCATTGCGTTCACAGGGCAAGACTTTCTGAAATTACCATTTATCTCGGTGAACATGACACTAAAGACACCGGACGATGGTTAGAACCACTTCCTGAAGAATCCTTTGCAGTCGTTGAAAGGATTATTCATCCACGATTTAAGTATATGCTTACACAACCTGACAGGTGAGTGTGTCATTCGCGATATTACTACAGCAAAAACTATGTTTGTTTGACAAATCAAAGAATATGTATAGAATTGTCTTCTTCAAACTTCAGACGTTATAGCTTATCTGTGTCTGACCAAATTCTAGATAAACTACAACCCATTTTTAAAAAGACCCTTGTCAATGTTCTCGTTTTTACTATTAATTATTTGAGAGCGACAAAATTTTGATCACTCTTGATACTTTTGAGAAAGCATGCAGTTTTGTGGACAGTCAGCTTTCAAAATCAAGATCAAAATAAATAGTGGTTTATTATTACTTTTTCGATATAGTCAAAATCCTGTGTATGATCTACGACTTGAAAATTATGACTTGTGACCTTCGAATTGATATATGGACATGGAAATATTAATGTCGAAATATAAGAAAATTATCAAAAAAGGCAAGTTGTCGTTAGTGACGACACTGTACCTCTCTGAAAAAATTGTCGTTGTCGTTAAGGATTTATAGGAAGAGTTAGGGTTAGGGTCAATGGCATCTCAACTAAAGGAAGAGGCGAGATGTTTTTTAAGAAGTGAAATTTTGAAAATAAAGAATTCTAATGAGGATTTAATATTGATTTGTTTAATTTTTTTCAGATACGATGTCGCCTTACTCAGACTACACAGACCTGTTCGGTTTAAAGCAAATATTTTACCAATTTGTTTACCAAAAGATGAAAAAAGTTATCAAGGGAAAATTGGTGTTGTTGCGGGTTAGTTTAACTTATAAACAAATTTATATTAATCCAAATTTATTAATGAATTGCACATTTTTAAATTCTTTCTTGAAAGGTTGGGGGAAAACGGACAGTTCCTACGGAAAGACAGGGACGAATGTCCTACAAAAGGTCCTAGTCCCCATACTAAATAATATAGACTGTCGACGATGGCATCATCAGAAACACATAAGAGTGGAACTCCACGGTCAGATTTACACATTTCAAAAATAAATTTAATTCTCAATTGATTCAAAATGTTGTCTAGTTGTTTATAGTGCAACAAATAATATTTTAATTCAAATGAATTTAGATGAAATGTTCTGTGCGGGTCATCGGGATGGGAAAATGGATGCATGTCTCGTACGAATTTGTTTGAATTCTTAAAAAATATAAAAAACACAAACTTTTCAACAAATACATTTCCGTTCTCATAAACCTTGCCCCAATACTTGACTCAAATAAAAGAAATTTTACAACACATATTTAATATTATTTAAATAAATTTGAGTAATTTTTGTGACTGAAGAGAACTTAGTTATCAGTTCTTCTTATTTTTAGGGTGACAGCGGAGGACCACTGGTTATTTTGGATGAAGGTCGTTGGACATTGGCTGGAATAACATCGGCGGGTTTTGGTTGTGCAGTTGACCGTCAACCAGGGATTTACCACAAAGTGGCCACCACTGCACGATGGATAAGGTCACAAATATCTGCCCGATGATCATCTCACTATATTTATTTTAATTTAAACATCCATAAGGATTTCACGAGAGGAAACTGTATGAATTGACACAACCAAAACTACTATAAATGAGCTACATGTTTGAACGTGTCGAATACCAGTGCGAGTTTGCTTAACAAATTATAATCACTATAAAATAAAATTATTACAAGTTAATATTGTAGACAAAAAAAAGCTTGTACATTTCTTACTACAGAATATTTACTATGTAAAAATGTAATTTGTAACGAACATCGATTATAGAAGGTCATTGAATCTCCTGATATTTTGAAAAAAGACAACATAACTTTTACTATTCAAACAAGTTCACTAAAATATTGTGATAAATCAAAAATATATTTTTTTGTTTGTTTCAGCGCATAGAATTACGCAAGGAATCTATTATATATACATAGATTTATATATAAGTAGTTGTGTATTTTTTTATTTATGAAAATATGGTACTTGTAAAACTGTAAGTTATTTGTATATAAAAATACTAAACAACTGTTCTCTTTGTGCGGTGATTTCAATCAAATTGTGGCTTATATTTTTTACTCAGTTTTATTTACTTGACGTCAATTGAGTCAATTATACATTTTTATAGTTATCTATAACGGCTTTGGTGCTTTGCTGCCAC
>JAQHQX010000576.1:0-12085 GCA_034694425.1 Arrhopalites sp. Gr-Col-00791
TTTGGGTCGATCCAGTACCAATCATCTTTGAAATGTGGATTGCCATAAAAGAGATCTCTGCAAGTCCTCACTGGATTTTCACGCGTTCCCAAGGGTTTCCTCACACGCTCCAACTCCACTCTCAAATTGTATATGTCTGCGTAAATTTCTTGAAGTTTCCCATTCATTTCCAGTCCTTCCTCATCGAGGGAACTTTTGTCTCCTTTATCAGCAGCACCACCAACATTAGATGATGAGGTTTCGCGTTTCCGTTTTCTCCCAGCCTTTGCAGCAGGACTTTGTGCCGCGTTGTTGGGAAAAAGCAATTCTGGAGGTAGTAGTGGCAGTTCTCCAGGTGGGCCTGGGTTACCAGGCAACCCGGCGGGTCCAACTAGTAATCAACACAATTAGTCTTTGTACATTTGTGTCCTATCGAAAATGAAACTGCGGCTTGTCATGCTTTACTTTTACCTTCTCCTTTTGTTCCGGTTGGTCCTTCAACACCCTTTGGACCAGGGGGTCCCTCGTGACCAGGACCACCTGGTGGGCCATCTGAACCCTTCATTCCAATTGGACCTGTATTTCCCTTGTCGAGACAACAACAACAAAAAGTCATGTCAACTACTGTCAACGCATTTACAAATCACAAATGACTTATATATAAAGCGGCACAAAAAAAATAAAGATCGCACACTAATAACCGTTCAATTGACTGAGGTTGGTTTGATTGAAAAGAGCGAAGCGAGCGTGGTTAGAGAAAACCGAAAACACACTTATGTGTGATTTCTATTTTTTATGTGCTGTTTTCTATTTTTCATGTGCTGTTTTATATATAAGCTTTATATAAGTTTTATATATACAAATTACACATGTGTTTACAAACCTGCTCTCCTTTGCGACCTTCTGGCCCCCGTAATCCAGTGGAACCCTTTTCACCCTTCTCACCATACTCACCCTTGGGACCTAAGCATCAAAGCATATCAAAGCATCAAGTGTAATCACCTGTGAATCACACGTGAAGATTTCTGAGTGAAGAGTGCCGGGAAGGGTCGTAATACACAAAATGAAATAGTTTGAACATATGCCTGTCATCAAGAAAATAGCCAAAATCCAACAGTTGTATATTATTTGACAAAATCAGTACTTTACGCGGGGAAATTCAAATGTACACATGTGACTCCTCACTCAGAAATCATCATTAAAAGAGTCTTCAGCTCACCTGGTTGTCCAATGGTGCCTGGATGACCCTTGAGGCCTCTTCTGCCACGATCTCCCTTCATGCCCTTCGGTCCAAGGTCACCTGCCTTCCCAGGTTGTCCGTTTGACCCAGGTGCCCCTGGTGGACCATTATCTCCCTTTTAAGACATTAAAATTGAATTATACAAGGCAAGGAATAAGAATACTAGTTCCTGGCATCTAATTGATATATTGGTTCAGCTGAAGAATTAACTGTTGCAATGGCCAATGCAACAACCAATTCTCCGAAGATTGATTTTCATAAATACTCTGCAATAACGACCCTTAGTTGCTACCATCGCAACGAAAGACTATTTGCTTGTTTCCGTCAATTTGACCATTGACCTTTGGGATCCCGATGTAACTCGCAAACAAATTCGTAACGAGGTCGCTTTCGAATGGTGTATTCAAAGTCAAGTAGCGTTTAAAAAATGAAAATAAAATGCGTAAACTATAGTAGAGTCAAGTTAATTACTTACAGCTGGCCCTGGACTGCCCCTTAACCCATTCGGCCCCTGAGGACCTGGCAAACCCTGTGGTCCTAGTGGTCCTTGAGCTCCAATAGGTCCTAATATTTGAAATGTTATGATTAGGGTCACAGTTGTTAGAGCTCATGGAAATTATGTATGGAACAGTGCATGACTTTTGGACCGCGGACAAGTGTCATCACTTTGTCGAACTACTATTTTCATATAGAATCGACTTTCCTCTTTCAAAACGATCAGTCGTCACTTTCGATAAGGTGGTAAGTGGTCATATATGAGAATTTCTACTTGGTTTTCATCACTTCGTACTGCTAAAAAAGAGCCTGTACGTTAAAACGATGAGTGACTTGAATCAGGATTATTCAGAGGTTCAAAATGTACTCTTGGTCCTTGCCTGGCATTCTGAGATCAAATATTTTGTACGAGCTCGTGTCCTCTCCAAAACGAAGAATGTTGTACGATTCTACTCTTTTGACAATTGTGAAACTATTGAAACGAATGAAGAATACATTTACCTAATCCTCCTTTATCACCCTTGTCTCCTGGTAAACCTGGACTACCCTGCGCCCCTGCCGGTCCCTCGGGTCCTTAAAAAATGCATATTCATAAGTCAACACCGATTTTGTTTGTTTTATTCACTTTTCCTTTTTTTTACGTAACCCATGCGTAACACAGATAAGTGTCAGTTCTGACATGTCTTACCATGCTTTCCAGGTGACCCCGGCAAACCCATTTTCCCAGGTGGACCCTCTGAACCAGGTGGTCCTGGTTCACCTTGCTTTCCGTCGTCGCCATCTTTGCCTAGTTTAGTTTAAAGTCATGATTGTTAGTGCACTAATTTACAAAAACGGACATTTAGCAAGGTAGCAGAATACAAGTTCAGTAAAAGTACAGTCGTTGTAATCAAGTAGAAAGAAAAAAAAGACTAGGAGGATTTACGTTTTTTCACAAGTATTATTTGAGTAGGCCAGTTATATTACCTTGTTCTCCTTTACCACCTGATTCACCTGGTTCGCCAACAGGACCAGGAAACCCTGGTGGGCCTGGTGACCCCTTTTGGTTGATTACACAACAAGTTAGTGAATTGACAAAATGAGTACAATGAAATCCGCGTATAAGAGAATTTCAGGATAATCTCATTTTGCTTTGCCCTTGTTTTTTCCTGCACTTTTCAAGGGCAAAGCAAACTGAGGTTTAACGTTCTTCTAAATGTCTCTTGAAATTTTCCTATGCGGATTTCACTGTATTTGAGTATCGTACAACGTATTATTCAATCTGCATGATACCTTTGGCCCTTCACCGCCAACTGGACCCCGTGGTCCTGGTGAGCCTTGACCTCCTTGTTTTCCCTCCTCTCCTTTTGGACCTGGGGGCCCACGATCACCCTAAAGCAAGAGTACATATAGAAATTTGTAAATCATGCAATGAGTAGAACAAAAAAGTGGATAGATCCAAACTTATTGAAGCAGCTCTGCTCTGGAAACGAAAAGGAATAAATACCAAGCTAACAATGGGGCATCGGCAAGTGTCCGATCGATATTTAAATGGCAAATATCCTATCCGACGTAGTTTTCCGAGAAAAAAATCATGCTTCATCAATTCAAGATAGTCATTATGTTTTTTATCTTGTTCAGTGTCTCTAATTTTTTTCTGATTTTTATGACCAAAGAGGTCATCACAGCAGGTCATTTGGCAAAGTGACCTCTGGAGGTCAAGCACATGGTCACAAAATTATTTTCCCTCGTAGGGGTGTTCCCGGGGTCATTGTCAATAATCCCTGTAAGTTTCATAAATATCCGTAGACTCTGTCAGGGTCAAGACACAATTTATGGGACAAGGAACTTGTTTGGATTTGATCTTTGGTGACCTGTATCTCCGAAACCAAGGTGCATCCAGAAAAATGAAGGTTACCATGATTTTTTGTCTGAAATCTACGTTAGATAGGATACTTGCCATTCAAATATCGATCGGACACTTGCCGATGGTCCATTGTAAGAGTTTGTTTTCGTATATCGAACACAGTGTCCTACTGTGTGTATGTACTCGTCAAAATTTTATTTCATTGCAAATAAATACAGAATCAAGACGCCTTCTTACATGTGCGCCATCTTTTCCTGGTCCACCTGGTGTGCCTGGGTTTCCTGCTTCTCCTTTAGGTCCACTAGGTCCTTCTGGACCAAGGGCACCTGGTGGTCCTTCTCCTCCCTTAATCCCTGGCAATATAATATTGTCAATGAATACACTTATTTGAGAATAACAGTTTCCTCAAGTGGGCTATTCAATGTTGCTAAAGAACATAGAAAAAGTCAAGCCATGATAGCAATTGGAGTTGCTCTAAATATTTGTCAAAGAACCAAAACTGACTCATGGTCTTGAAGAATGAGGCTGTTTGATTCAATTTGCTTTGCTACGTTTATGTATGGTGCAACTATATGGTCCTTACGCTACCTACACTCAGATGATCTTGAATCAGTGCAGACTCACTATGTAAGCAGAATATTATGGCTTGACAGATATACCCCAACTATATAATAAGATGTGAAACTGGTCTAGTTAAATTAAAATATAAGGTATACATACAAACAAACTTTGCAATTTTTACATCGTATACTTATGCTACCCAGTGATAGAATATTACATTGAAAAATGTACTAAAATGTCATAATATTGTTATGGGTTTGGCCTTAAAACAATAAACAATTACAATAATACCTGGCAACCCAGCTTCTCCTGCTGGTCCAGGTAATCCTGGAGGGCCTTTGCTGCCCGGATCTCCCTACAAACATTTGACATCACCACTTGATGAACCTTTGAAATACCATTAGTAAGACATTGACGAATCATGTTCAGACAGTGTTGCTAAAAAACCTGGATTTTTGTAAAATGTCCTGGGTTTTTGGGTCATAATCAACTTGGAATGAGGATAAAGATTTTTAGAAAAAAGTTAACGCTGGTACCACCGCTAGCTCATCAATTATTCCTATCCACATTACTATGATATCCTGTTTGGAAGATTGTTCTTTTTCCGTTTGGAAATAATAGTCAACTCATTGGAAAAACCCAGAAACATTTTTTGGTACCCAAATAGGAGAACCTCAGGTTAACAACACTGTGTTCATGCTGTAGTGTACCTGCTCTCCTTTGACACCTGGAGGTCCAGGTAGACCTTGCAAACCCAATGGGCCTGGCGGTCCAACGATTCCCCTACAAAAATAGCATTTATCAGGTTTTTGTACTTTATTCTAGGAGTTTTCCACACACGCAAAATACTTACGATGGTCCCTTTTCACCCTTTGGCCCTCTAAACCCTAAGCCTCCTGGTGGTCCCTAAATTTGTGCAGTTACTCATGAGTTATATATAAATGCACATGAAAAATAGAAAATCGCACATAAATAGCCGTTTAATTGACTGAGTTTCGTTTGATTGAAGCGAGCTAAGTTAGATGAAACCAAAAACACACTTATGTGCGATTTTCTATTTTTGTATGTGCTTCATATATAAGCCATTACTCATTTAACTCAATTCAATTATTTGTTACAAATATAATGGTACCTTTTCTCCTGGTGGTCCTACTAGTCCCGGTTCCCCTCTAGGACCTTGGCTACCTGGGGCACCCGCTGGACCCTAAATGCAAGTGTGAGCCATTACCCAATTACATAATTGCACAGTAGACAAATTTTGAATGAAGAGAGGAAAATACAAAAGACTGGTAATCTGGGATATTTTGTCTGGCTTAAATAATTCATTTAAGGGAATATCAGGTGGAAACTGTACGGTTGATACATAAACTCTAATTATAAGTAGCCAATTACCAGTAATAAAAATGTACTTTCTGCTCAAATAGAGAGATATGGAAAACTAACTAACAGTAGACAAAATTCTCAACTTACAGACTCTCCCTTTCCACCCTTAAAGCCCTTTTCTCCTGGTGGACCCGCTTCTCCCTTGTCTCTAATTTGGTTGGTAAACAGAATTTTGCAAAGGGTATAATAGATTGCCCAAGCAAAAAACGAAGGTTCCGCAGCAAAAAAGAATTTCCACGCGTTTTCGTCTTCATCTAACCTAGCTGACGCCACCTACCGGAATTTCTATGTACTATGAAGTTCCGCCATGTTCCGTTAGGTGGCGCTGTGATTTGCCGTGGTGTGTGTTCATTTGGCGTGGAAATACTTTTTTGCAGTTGTACCTTCATTTTTTGGTGTGAAACCTTCTTTATTAGTAAAATATTGTACAATATATTTCTCGTTCGTACCCGTCCTCTCCAGGTGGACCTATTGGACCATTGGCACCTGGCAGTCCTCTAGCACCTACGGGACCGTCCGCACCAGCAATGCCACCTATCCCTGTTTCCCCTCTACGAGAGATTATCATCACGGTTTTTACAATAAAAATTACAAGGTGTCAGCTTTTTTAATTGAATTATCAGTACATTTAAAATAATTGTCAGGAGACTAAGTGTAAACGTCAGGGAATATAAAGTACTTGGACGTGGATTGTCGTCTAAAAAAATACTTATATTGTCAACGGTTTTAGGAGAATTTGGCACTAGTAGATACCACGCGGTTTTATGCCGTAAGTGCTTTCAGACTTATCTAACCGCTCGCTTCGCTCGAAACTTCAATCAAACAAATCTCGATTGACATTTACATTTAATCTCCTGACAATTATTTCGCTGACAATTCATTTATAAAAATACTGACAACTGCATATAAGCCGTTTGTGCATGCAAAACTCACACACCTTTCACCCTTCTTTCCTGCGGGTCCAACTGGTCCAGGTAATCCTCCACGACCTACAGTTAAAATGGTATCATACATGTGAATTATTAAGAATCCTTCTCTATATTGAGACACCTTTAATAAACACTAAGTCCATTGAGTTTTGCCCAGGATTCCGACTTCCAGAAATACTTTATCGTACCATATGTAAGGAGTTAGTGCGACTATAGAGAAGGATACTTATTAATTATTTGCCCTGCTGGTAAGTGTCGCTTCGCTCCACTTGTTCTGAACCATGTTTAGACGCGTCTCGTACCTTCAGGACCTGGTGGACCTTCTTTGCCAGACTCTCCTTGCTGACCCTTGTCACCTTGAGCCCCCTGCGATCCAATTGGACCTGCTTCACCTTTTAGACCCGGTATTCCCTATATAGTTTAAAACCAGAACACTCAAGAACACTGAAGCGCAAATAAAAAATACAAACAGCTTGTAAATCACAGCGCCACCTACCGGAAGATGGCGAAACTACTGAATTACCGTTCGGTACAGTTTCTGATAGGTGGCGTCAGTGTTTTCAGACTCATCTAACCTGGGTTTGTATTTTTTACAAGCTGTTTGTATTTTTATAATGTATTTAATCTCTAGCTGTAGAAAATCATTGTATCTGCGCCTTCCTTGCTATTATGTGTCAGGTTCATCTATTTGTGCAGTTCATGATCCTTGAGGAGTCTAACCTCATCTAATATATTTATTGATGAATATATAGAATAACACAAACGCGTACTGGCATTCCTGGGAGACCCCTTTCACCAGCAAAACCCGGCAACCCAGGTGGACCACCTATGAAGAGTTTCACAATTAGTCACATCAAATGAATTTCTTTGTGTCTTTGATATGAATGGATGCACCTACCGATTCCTGGTTTTCCTGTTACTCCTTGAGGACCCATGGGACCCTCTTTTCCTTGCTCTCCTGGCCTACCTCCCTCTCCTGACTGTCCGTTAGCACCAGGTTCGCCTGGTTGGCCTATTCAATTCAATTCAATAATTTTATTAACGTGTTATAACCTGACTACCGTACTTCACGATTGGCCGCATGTAACACAAAAGATATACAGAAACTTTTTAAATTTTAACTTCAAACCAATTGTTACGAAATAACTAGATTGTACATAACTATTTAAATTAAATTAAAGTTCAGATGGACATGTATGTGTATGTAATTTGATTGTAGTTGTGATGTTCTTAAAGGTTAGTTAGAGGCAAATCACAAATGTCACGCTTTGCAATTATCCGCTGATCAATCAAATAGTTGTATTTAGTCAGAGAATTACTATCATTTTTGGCCTCTAAATCATACCTATGGGACCTGGTTCTCCACTTTGACCTGGTGGACCAACGACACCTGGTGACCCTACTGGACCCTTCTGTCCAGGCTCTCCCTATATTAAACAAGTGTAGCATGTGAATTACAAATCATAGACATTGCCTCTGTAAATTGTACAATGTACTATAGCTTACCGGTGGCCCTCTTTCACCTGGTGGACCAGTCACTCCGTCCTTTCCTACAAGACATGATTTTATCAATGCTTAGCAAAGATATCGATTGGTAATGGAACTCGTACTCATTTTTTTATGCACCAAAACCTTCCTCAACCAAAGGTGTAACTTTTAGTAATTAATTACCATTTCTTGACCCCCCATTTCCATTTTTAATTTTAATTCTTTGACTATGGACATTTCCATTACCATTTAAGTACAGTTACTTTTCAAGTCCGAACCGCGAAGCAGTACCAAATACAACTTTCTTCGGCATAAACAATCTATGCGTAATTCTTTTTCTAGTCGATAGTTGAACAAAATTCAAGCAACAATTGCTAATAGCAATTTGCTACTCATTACCTTGACCTCAAATTACCATTATCAATGGAAATGGCAATGAAAATATTTTTTGATATTTTGCTCAAAAAAATATGAGTAGAGTTTCGACATCTCTGATACTTAGTTATCAAGCGGAACGAAAGCACAAGAGTATTAATAACTCAATCTTACCTGGGGATCCAAGGGACCCAGACGATCCAGGAAACCCTCTTGGACCTTCAGCACTACAGTTCATATAATTGAATTTAGAATCAATAGGGTGGTATTAATATCAAATCAGCCGCAAATATTGTTTTTTTGAAAAAATGTTTTCTGGCATTCTCTAACCGGCTCGCTTCGCTCGCCACCTTAATAACAAACATTAACCCGAATCAATACTCATATTCCCTTACAATTCTATACACTTACCCTTGAGGACCACGTTCTCCTACGCCACCTGGCGGTCCAGGTTGTCCAGTGTCTCCCTTTGGACCTGGCCTGCCATCTCTGCCCCGTTTTCCTCGCGGTCCTCGAAATCCCTAAAGGTTAGCAATCTTGGTTGGCGAGTGCGTGAATAAAACTCGATGAAATTTACTATCGGATCGCAAACCTCAGATACTTTACACCAGAAACTACTAAGGTGACAAAGGTTCTTTAGAATCATCCAGTATGGAAACTAAATCATTAATACATTAAAGATGTACAAAATGAGCCTCTTCATCTGTCTCACAGTCAGTCTCGTTCTCAGAGTCTTGCAATTCGTCAATATGCTCATGTAAATTATTCTCCAGTTAGTCTCTTGACTCTTTCCCACATCCTATCTTCATATTTTTTGACATGTTACCGACAAGATGCCCAAAGACCCTTCGCCGTCATTGCAAACCCTTAGTACATTTATTTCTTTAAAATGAGTACCGACCTTTTTTATCAACCTCTTCTCTCTCACTGAAAACTTGTTCGGACCCATTAGAAATAAGAATGTGTGCTGAACATCATTCCAAAATATTAATATAGTATCTGAGGTTGAGCGATCCGATAGTATTGTTGTTAGAAACATAGTACCTGTGACCCTTGTTCTCCTCGCTCTCCCGGATGTCCGCCATTACCTCGTTCCCCCTTGTCCCCTGGATTTCCAGGCCTGCCTTCCGTGCCCTTGTAGTAATAGCAACAAATTATATGGGCAATTTTTGTATTAATGATAAATGTAATACACTGTGTTGTTAAAGTTTTGCAACATTTTCGCTTTAATTATTGAAAGTGCATCGGTCTACTGTGTTTAGAACGAGGAAGAAGAGGTCAATTGTTGACGGATCAGGTCGACCCACCGTGTGCTCTCCTACCACAAAACGGCAGATTAAATCCAAGATGTACCAGATACTTGGAAGTTCCATCAGGAAAACTACTAAGCAGCTAAACTGGTCTTCTTGCTATCAGCAAAAAG
This sequence comes from Arrhopalites sp. Gr-Col-00791, assembly GCA_034694425.1. NCBI lineage: Eukaryota > Metazoa > Arthropoda > Collembola > Symphypleona > Arrhopalitidae > Arrhopalites > Arrhopalites sp. Gr-Col-00791. The sequence goes on from JAQHQX010000576.1 coordinate 9,720, forward strand.
GCAAATCATGGTGTTTCTAATCTTCATATTTATGCAAGATAGAGCCGGGGCACCTACAGCAAGGTCAACAATTTTGAAAATGTCTGGGAATGATCCGGATTTGAATCCAATTGAAAATTTATTGTCCATTCTGAAAGACTCTGCTTATGAAGCTTACCTCTAGCTTCAAGACGAGGGTGGAACAAATGATGGCTAATGGAAATGGACACCCAACTTACTACGGCACAATACTAGTATAATCATTTGTTGTAAAAACCTCGTCTTACAATAATTTCAATTAATAAAACTAGTTTCAAAAGCGTTGCAAAACTTTCATAACATACTGTACATGTCATGGCACAAGTACCTTGTCACCCTTGTCTCCAGGGCCACCTGGGTATCCGGGAAATCCTGGCAAACCAATTTTGCCCTTTTCTCCCAACGGCCCTGCGACGATGAATGAGTGCATTTTAAAAGAACACAAAATAACCAAATGCAAATCGAAACAACTCGGTTTCCTAACGATTCTTCACACGACAATTCTACACATAAGTCTAAGTGGTAATCTAATCTAAGTAATGTTGACGCTTGTGTACAATTGCTTGCGAAGAATCGTCAGTGCACAAGTCAACTACCTGGAGGACCCGCTTCTCCTCGTGGACCTTCTAATCCTTTTGGCCCCTCAGGTCCTTCAAGACCTGTCTCTCCAGGTGACCCCGGTGACCCTACAAGGATCCAAAAATGTAGATATTAAGTGTAACCGACTTACAAGGACTTCCAACCTGGGATCCGATTTCTGGACATATCAAGGTCGACTCTAGGGTAAAAAAATACGGGAAATTTGATTTTGACGGTTCAAATTTCCCGTATTTATTTACCCTAGAATCGACCTTGATATGTCCAGAAATCGGATTCCAGGTTGGAAGGTTGTCCTTGTTAGTACACTTTGAAAGTGCTGCATTTGTATTTGATAAATGGTAGTGTACCGAAATCTCCTTTTGGACCGATATCTCCCTTTTCACCATCGTGACCGCGGTCACCTAAAAAAGTAAAGTAGAGTTATAGTCAATCAGCTTTCTGTAGCACATCGCACTTGTATCCGAGCCGGGACTCGTCATTTAGAAACGGAGGCTCTAAATGGTCCCTTCCATTACGGCGTCATCCCACCGCCTTAGTGAATGGAAGAGAACGTAGTACCGTACTGCACTCGAAAGTGACGCACCGAGCCGTACTACGATTAGCCGCCCCTGCCTAGATTCAAACCCGGAGTCTAACACCTTCACTGGCTTACCCTTGTCACCCTTGTCTCCAGAGGCACCCCGCTTGCCTTCATCTCCTTTTACACCTCGTGGTCCAGCAAAACCTCCCAAGCCCTGATCAAGAAGCACAAGTTATCAAACGGGTGGTAATTTTCGCGGCACCAAAAATAATTATTCTTGCACCAAAAATATTTGTTTTCGTGTACTATCTAACCGACCAACCGATTATTGACCAACAAAATTTAGAATTCGACCAACAGACTTATTTCTTCAACCAACACTTTTTCTTGTTTTGACCAACACTTTATTTTATTTTTTCGACCAACACTTTTTATTCTGTTGGTCGGTTAAATAATATTTCTTATTTTTGGTGTCAGTATAATTATTTTTGGTGCCAGCATTAATATTAAACCTTATCAAACGAATACCCATACTGTCATTCAAAAGTGTGCGCATACCTGTGGTCCCTTGGGTCCTGTCTCTCCTTTGACACCTGGTAAGCCTGGGTTTCCGTTATGACCTGGCATCCCATCAGCTCCGGGCAAGCCAGGACTCCCTAATGCATATTAGTTACTTTGAAGTAAGAATTAAAATTATGCACAAAGAAAAAGGGTAAATTCCTTATGAATAAATTTCAAACTGTCCTATTAGCTTAGTATTAGCTATAACATTGTAAACAGAATATAACATTTAAATTTTGCTCAGAGTGAGTTTGTTCGCTCTCTCCAAGTGTTCAATGGTAAAGCAAAAGTATAAACGGAGGAGCATTTTGGTAAATAAAATCAGTCATAACCTTGACTCTGACATTTGGACTTTACCTATTTGAATACTTGCCATTTAAATTGGATTTTGGATTGGACTGAACAGATTTGGATCCGATGATAAATTGGATGATAATTTTGGAATAAATATATTGGATAATAATTTGGATTTTAAGATTTTGGTTAAATAATAGGTATTGAAATAAAATAACCACATGGTCATATTACCCGGTTTTCCCTGTGGACCAGGACCACCATGGGGTCCAATCGGTCCTGTCGCTCCTGGACTACCAATTGGACCTGCAGCACCCACTTGTCCTGGGGGACCAGGTTGTCCTCCAGCACCCGCATTTCCTGCAAATTCATT
>JAQHQX010000577.1:0-12079 GCA_034694425.1 Arrhopalites sp. Gr-Col-00791
AGTACCTGCAAAAACAACTAAGTTTTTTTATTTCAAAAAATTAAAAAGATTTTGTGTTGAACTGTCCGTGTGATGAAGTGTCCGGCATTCGCTATTTTTTTACCGGAACAAAAAATCCAAGCCAATAGTAACTCGATCTCTTCCATCGTAGTGAGAAAAAACCCGTCGTGCTTTTGACTTTTGATCCTTCAGAGTAATTCATTTTAAAATAAATTCAAGATCAAAAATTATTCAAATATTTATTTAGAGGTTTTTTCATCCCCTGAAGGACTCACTGAGTACTTCAAAACGAAGCCGTTGATGACCACTACAATGTGGTGAAGAGAAACCTTGCTGCATTTGACCTATGAAAGTAATTCATTTTCAGTAAACTTGAAGATTTTTTCTTGAACCCTTAAACTTTGGATTCTTTTCCATGCTCCAATGACTCCACCAAAATATACAAAGCCCTTGTTTTGCCCTTGTTTTGTTCTACAAACTTACGAAAAGAAATGCTGTTGTATTTAAACCTCGACCTTTGACATTAATTCTTTTCTGCAAATTTAGAAGGCTTTCTCATGGACCCTTAAACTTGAGGGCACTTTCCCATTCTCCAGTCATTTAACAAGTTATACCAAAAGATAACTTCCTCTAGGATCTAGCGAAGAGCAACCATGGTGTTTTCCTCCTTGGGCTCTTCAAAAATATTCACAAGTAAGTTGTAGAGAGTTTCAAAATAGATACTTCGAATCTTGAAGTTGGAGACTTTCCCATCCCTTAAAAGACCCGTCAAGTACCAAATTGTAGCCCTTGAACTGCTCTACAAGCCTGTGAAAAAATGTCGAGATTGGGTTGACCTTTGACCCTGAAAAACAGTTTGTACATAGAAAAAGGCGGAACTAACTCATAGTCCATGCCTCGAACAGAGTTGGGACGGTTCTATTTTGATGCATATATTCATTTACAAGTTATAACTCAACTAAATTTTCATTTGCTCCAATGGAAGATACTGATGTCCAATCACATTCTGATCATCAACATCCAAATTATATTTTTAGGACCAACATTTAACATTTCCCACTCGCATAAAAATTGTCAATATTTGGAGACAGCTCTTTTTTATTCAATTCGGCCCAGTGGGATGTCTAAGTGATGAAGCGTCAATGGTGATAAAAAGGTTGAAATACGTGGACAACCTGAATGTTTTTTTAGTCGTTAGTTCAGTCTGCTCAAAAAATTATTCGTGCGACTATTGTCAATGTAAAATTTCCAAGCAAAAGTTTTGTTTAAAATTCGTAAATGAATAATAAATACGAATTGAAAGAACAAATCCAAGCACGGACTTGAGAAACAGAAAATACAAATGTTTTACAGTAAAAATTTCACAGACTTTTTGTTGGAACACCGAATGTGATGAAAATAAAAGGCTGTTATTTTTTGTTTAGGTATTTTTATTGAAAGCTCAGGCAAAAATATTGAATGCTCAGGTAAAAAAGAATAAAATTCAAGTGAAAAATGACAATGTTTTCAGAGCCATCTAACAGCTCGCTTTGCTCGCTACTTAAATCGAACAAACCACCTCCAATGACCGATAAATAATTTACCGGTAATTTCAATATTTTTGCCTGACAACCCTATTACGCCAAAATAAAATAATTTTTGTTCGACAAATTCGGAATTGTTGGACAATCGATTTTCTACTTATTTCGGCAGAGAAAATCCTAAATGTGTCCAATAAGAATAGAATGTTAGCAGACAACAAACTATTGGACAACTTTATCCAAAATTCAGTTAAAGTTTTCTTAACGAGGTCGGGATTCAGCATAAAAGTTAAGAAAACTCCGTCCCCCATTTGCTTGAAGTTAAATTAAAATTAAATCCGAAATTAATTGACAATTTTTCATTTCAGTTGATGTCGTTTTTCAAATTGAGTTTTTTTAAGGCGTTTCTGTCCTTATTTGATGACAATTAAATTACTGCGACTTTAGAGTTTCGTTATTTTTTTGCTGCACAACCACTCCTACTACTATCAATTTTGGTTGCTCTCCTACATAAAATGGATTTGGACTTATTCTCATTGTGGTCAGCGTCTCCACCCACTTATATAAAAACAACTTGAACTTCGTAAATAGGAAATTCTTCTGCTCTCTGCCAACCCTTTCAATTCTGTCGCACGGCAGCAAGTTGATTAATACCTAAAACTTCAAACCAGAGTTCGTGCGCCTGACTCGACGTTTGAATTTTTTTGAGCCCAAAACATCTATTTCAAATAATCGACAAAATTTAGGACGTTGATCGAGTCACCATGAAAGCTTACCAATTCTAGTGAACCTTCGGTTAGTCACTATTTCCAAATAGATTGACGAAGCACCACCTAATTTCTCTAGAAAATGATTCGACGAACAGACTTGTGGCTGCACTACCGTCTATTCCAGGTACTCTCCTCAACAGGAATTTTGCCAATAATCTTCGATGACTCGACTGGGCAGATCATGATCCTACAAAAAGATTATCAGCGGTGGTTGTTCTATGGGTGGTTTTTGAATTTTGTTGTGCATACCCTCTGGAACAATGGGTGCTTGGTTCAAGCGATGGTTTTTGGCCAGTACATCCAATTCTACCATTTGGCACTTCACATAATTGGTAGCGCCTTCTTCTTAATGATGTCATTCTGGATCTACACACTCTTCATCCGCAAACCCAAGTTGAACGAAGTCATCTTCAACAAATTCAACATATGCGATGAAGGTAATTAAAATTTCTAATTAAAATTTGTTAATTCTGTGTAGGAAGACAAACCCTTCATAATACATGCGTCGGGGTTGTAAATTCAGTAAATCCATCTTTTTCTACACAGAAAACAAGGCGAATCGACTGGACTACTCGATGCAAGAACTCTTCATAGCTTTCCTTCCAACTTGCATGATATTTGGATGTACTCTCCAATTTAGTTTGGTTTATGCTTACGACCCGACGTCTCTCCAATTTTATTTTTCCATTCTCTCGCCATCTGCTCAAAACCTAGGAAGTTTGACCATGTGCATTCAGTACGAATCATTAATGCTATTCTACAGTCTCTGTCATGGCTTCTATGCATGCTACTCCATTTTGGGGTTCCTGGAAGGTTCTACACACGATTTCCAAAATCAAATCTCAGTTCTACAGTAAGTTGATTCTCAGTTGTTTGTGTGGCCTCGACTTAGATATAAATCACTAACTAATGTTTCTTGCTATTTGATAGGTCCAAAAACTGGTCATGGAAGAATTTACATGAGAAGTGTCAAAATGGTAGAGAAATCGAGTTGACCATCAAACTCTTCAATTTCATCTACTCCTACGTCATTTTCGCTCACAAATTGTTTTTGATTGTCTTTTCAACATCACCGATCTATTTTGGAATCCGGATGTTCATCCCACATCGAATCCCCTCCATTATGTTTATGTTGTATGGAATCTATGGAATTTTCATATTTGTCTGCATGTATGGCAAGGCTTTCAAATTGCCAATGGTGATGGATCAATTCAAGTGCGAATTTTTGTTGGCAGATCAGAAAATCCGATTTAAGGAGAATCGGGAATATATCAGAAAGAGGATAATGTCAGTGGCGAGTGTGGGTATTGCTATGGGGGGTTTTCACACAATGGAGAGGGTCTCGACCCCGAATTTTATTTCCTTTGTAACCCAACAAGTCTGCAGCCTTCTGATCACTTTCAAGTAGCTCACACAATCGGGTATTTCTATCAGTTGACTTGAGCTACCAATGGAACTGAATTCCACGGAGTGGAATGTTTTTCTTTCTTTTCATTCTGCTTGTAGTCAAGAACTGTTGAAATGTTGTGATGTAAATCAAAAACGAATATATAGCTAGGAAAAAAGTGGGAGCTTTGAATTAGGCCAAGATGAATCCTGTGTATGTTATTTGGTTCCCTCTACTCTACTTTTTAATGTCAACTCACATGTCACAATTTTTTGTGCCAATTGATGGCATCAAGTTAAACTATCAACTATGTATTGATCAGTGAACATTGCAATTTGCACAGCAAAAGTCATACATGTAAATAGGAGGTAGGCCACAGTGTAAAAATATAAACACTATTAATGACCTAGAGTTAAAGTAGCTACTACGGACAAATGAACACTGCATTTTTTGCAAATGACAATTCAACCAAGTAGGTAAAGTACAGGATACAGTATTTGATATTGTTGTTTGATGACGACAGTTGTAAATGAAGATGATGATTTTTCAAAAATAAAGGGAAATATTTTTCAGGTCAAGTGCGTGGCCAAAATTATTCTGAATTTCAGAATCTGAAATATGGATTTATGAGACCATGATGAAAAATGTAGTTTCTAAAGATACTTCTCCCATAAAAATGGTGTAGGTTGTACAAAAGATGTTGCCACACTGTTCCGTATGTTTCTAAAAAACACAGTTCATATAGAAACCCGAATATCGAAATGTGAAAATTTAAATTGCGACCCTTAATTTACTCTCCTTTGGTCATTTTTCAGCCCCATTTAAACCTTTGAAAAATATTTTGTGTGCACGGGAAATAATGACAAAGTTTTGAAAATACGTTAGAGTGAATGATGACACCTGCCAAATCTCACAGAAACTGAATGCCAACAAATGAGCGAGAAATAACAATGCGGTCTTGTGGACCCTCCGTCCTCTAACCTCCCACACTAAAATTAGCTGCGCATATATGCGCTTTCGCAAATACTTGCACACTCAACTTGAACATTTTTGCATTAAATTCAGTTTGCACTTGATTGCATCTTGCTATTTGTTCAACTCAATCAGTTTTAATGACTACCATTTTTTGAGTTGTCGGCTAACAGGACACTGAAAATCTTCAAGAAATATTGCTTTTAGGCTAGAAGTTCTAGCATCCTTTAAAATTTGAAAATTGTTTCATGCGTATGTGTTTTTCTTGAATCCGGATCAATGTGCTTTAATACGACAGTGAAGCATAGTTAATTACAACTAAATTGAAACTTTAAAACGGAGCAGAGAAACAATGCAAGAATACCACCATCTCATAGCACATAGTAAGAATCTATAATAAGTCAAATAAATGTCACATGACTCTGTCATGAAAGCTGCCGTTTTTAATAAACATTTTTTCTCATGCTTGTCTGACCCAATTCTAAAGGAATTTCGTGAGTGGCAATAAAAAAATTGTTTAGAGTCGGAATGACTAATCCAAACCCGATGGATCAAAATGCATGGAGCCATCGAGAATTTGTGTTTGCTTTAATTGACTTGATGTCAATAAGATGGACAAGAAATTTGCAACAACGGTTTTGCAACCATAACAACTCTCAATGATGATGCCCACATGCTATTTCAAGTAGCCTAATCACTTGGATGACCAACAATTTCCATGACCACTTTTCAACTCTTAAGGACCAACCAAGGTAAATCCCTTCATTTTCAGGCAGTTCCAGAAACAGTATAATGACACGCTAGTTAGATGGGCATTGGCCTTTGGCCAGTGCAACAATTAATTTTTAGGTCAACCAAAATGTCAATTGGATTAGTAATTTTATTCGTTGAGTTTATCAAATCTGAATGTGTTTTGATTTGAAATTTGACTTGTACGTATTTTCATTCTCATATTTATTTAAATTTTGATTTTCAACAATTTCAGATTACTTCATTTCGGCTGCTATTTTTTGCTCCGGCAAATAAATTCAAACTCAGGTAGATTAGGTTAGATGTAATCCAAACACTGACTCCACCTACCGGTGAGTTTGAATTTATTTGCCGGAGCAAAAAATAGCAGCCGAAATGAAATAATCTGAAATTGTTGAAAATCGAAATTTAAATAAATATAAGAATTGTTCAAAAATCAAAAACTTGGTGCCATCATGAATCTGTTTATGAATTCACTTATTGACGAAGCTATTAAGCTTTTTTGTTGCAATCGCATCTGCCAGTAAATTATTAAACCCAAGTTGATTGTCAATGTCAATGTAAAGTTCTCGCGATTCAATGGTTTCTAGTGGCTTTCAGACACTCTAACACAATCTTGTAGTTAATTCAGCGTTATTTAATGTGAATTAAATAAAAGTTCACAAATACCCTGAAGCACTTTAAACTTAAAGTCTTTAAAGTGCACATTAACCATTAACCATATGGAATCCAATGGAAATCTCCTGTTGTTAGGGCATCCGGTCACCTTGCAGTATCGGGCAACTGCATGCAGCCCAGAGCTGTGTTTACTTTAAAACGTAACATCACTGAATTGTCCTTAGCATTTAAATCCCAATTTAAACTTGTATTCAACTTTAACTACAATTTGTAGCCACAGGCAGACGATCTGCAAAAATATCGACATAGTTCAAAAATGGCAGTATGAGGGATTTTTGTACTTAAATTATAGTATCCAAATTCATCAACATGAACTTCAAAATTCTTCTTCGATTCCTCCTGCTGGTTTACCTCTCCACGACATTTCCAACGTCACCAATGGTCGCCAAATGGTTGACAACCTCAATGCAACCATTCGATAACACCGCATCATCTCCATCACTAGATCACATTGGGTTCCTACTCAAACTTTCGCCTCTTGAAATTCACACCAATTCAAACATCTCTCTGAAAATTTTAAACGCCTTTCGAAAATTCCAAACTCCTTTTATCTTCTGCATCGGAAAACTAAATTGTACTTCAGGAGACCGTTTAGGACAAGTAACAAAGCATCTTGATGCTACCAAAGTTTATTTGTTGATTGATGTCCATACCAAGTCGAATGATCCTTCAGAGAGTATCCTAATGGATTCATTTATAGAAGCAAAGAGAAGACAACTGAACGTCCTGCATTCCTTCATTATTTTACTGCAGAATTCCAAAAAAAAGATCCTCACCTCCTGGAACTTTTGCTTTGCCCCCCCATATGTACTCAATGTCGTTTTGAATGATGAAAACTATGTTGTTGTCTCCATCCAGATTTTACACTTTTTTCGACGGAACAACGAACACAATTTCTTATTGGTCCAAGTTGATGTCCAACTTGTTCATAAAATGGAGTCTCTACAGGATCTCTCCCGGGCCATCTTTCACAAAAGAAAAAAGCTATATCTCGGAGACCTTATTTCTGGGCTCAACTTGCGCAGAGCGTTCATTCAAAAATTTCCTTGGTTCTTAATCAATCGTGAAATTTTAATGAATCGTTGGGTTGACTCAGCCTATACCCGGCTCGAATTCGAGTTGTGGCGCCATCTGAACATCACGATTCGCTTTGATGTAGACAGATTTCATTATGCCCGCAAATATTGTTCGAGCATCGCTACTCACTGTTCCAATTGTGCAGCCACAAAGTCTTTCGACTATTTGGACAAGGAGAGCGACGAGGGTTACGTCATATTTTACTACCAAGAGCGTGATTTAAAGTTTCCTCTCCTATCGATTAGCGAACCGTTTTGTGGTGCTGTTTGGCTCATTTTATTTGTGGTAGTTCTGGTAGGTACAATTTATATGGCAAGGTGTACCAATCTCCAATTGATGAATATACTACTGCTGGTAGTGGCGCCACTGGTCCAGCAAGTACCCCAAAGTACCGGCTTAATAAAAAGAGCCTGGTTCTATATGTGGTGGATCCTCTGCTGTCTCCTATTGATCAACTTCTACTTAAGCGAATTGCACAGTAATTTAGTTGTCCCACGTATCAACCAGGCTGATCTAAGGCTGGATGAGTTAATTGAAAATGGATACCAATTCACAGCGAAGGGTCAGGATGGGGTTTATGGAACTCTGAATGCTCTCAAGAATGAGGAGACAAAGGATACCTTGTATCGGGTAGCGAGTCATTGGTACAATCCGGCAGATGGAGCCCAAGATAAGCTCGCTTTTCTAGTCGAGTTGAAGGAACAGGATTGGTTTGAGACCAAGTGCACCTACAGTAGCAGAAAATCATGTGCACTTTTGGTGGAAAAGATTGCGAGGCTTCCTGGGGATTTTCCGGACCGAATCTGGACATAATCTTGGAGCCACTAGGAATTTTCAAATCGAATGGTATTTATACTTATTGGAACTTGATAGATTTAACCTTTCAACAGTACATTTTGTACAGAAGAACGCACCATCTTGATTCAAGGTTTTGGAAGCTATTGCGGAAAGATGATCAAACCAATACACATCGAGATAAAGTTAAGACTTTGGATAACTCCATGATCCTTTCGGCGTTACTGATTGGATCGATTGGACTACTTTTGTTTGGAGTTCTTGGATTTGTGTATGAAATTTTGAATTGTCCGAGAAGATGGTTCAGTTGAAGCTATGGACAATTTTGTAGGTAAGAATCTGTTAGGGTTTGCCTTGAATTTTGCGTTGACTTAACACCTGATGGTGTGAGATTTTGTCTTAATGTAATAAATTTTTGCTTAGATTAGAAATTTATATCATTGGGGACACTACTTGATCTGTTTTTGATTTTAAAAAGTGCAAGTTAAAGGTTTTAATTTAAAACTTTTAACTTGAAACAATTCAAAAATCATTCATGGTCATTGGGTCGGAGTGAATTTTCAATATCGTTGAGTAATTTTGATCTGTTTAGAAAATTAGGTGTCTACCCATATTTTATGTTAAGCACTTGAACTGTCCCAGTTTACCTTTCCTCCCTCATGAACTGACTGATTTGAAAATAAACTCCCTCTTTTCATTATTAGGATTAAATTGTACATTGTCATTTGTGCTTAACCATCATGAGAATCGTTAATTTCCATCCACATTTCTTTAATTAATTTAATTAATTTTAAACTGCAAATTAACTCAATTTTACCCACTTGGAAATAGTTGTCACTGGATTTATTCATGATGGATTTAGCAAATTAGCTCGGCCATTTGATGTGATGGCTTTATGACATTATGACGAATTAGACAGTATGGTGATGACAGTATGGCGACTGCGATGTCATGGCGGGAGACAGTAGGACGAGACACACTATGGCGGCGAATACATTTTGACGAGTCGACACTATGCCGAAAATTTATTTTTTTAAGTTGAAAATTTTATTAGGTTTATTATTATTAAATTTTATTATTATTTTATTTATACATACAAATCAGATGAAATACGACTTCGAATTAGAAATTGCTCAAAACATTTAGATAATTAATCCGATCCAGAATCAATGTGTGATTGGTTAAGGGAGCTACGATATGTAAAATCAAAAAAATCTACAATTCCGGAAAGATAACGATCAAGAGACTTGGAGGGAAAAGTCGACCGACAACGTTTCAAGTTTTTGTCTAAATCTAAGGTCACTTGGTATTGAGATGCTATAATTCAACAGTTGAATTTCAACTGGAATTACACTACAGCAAACGAATGAATCAGTTCATATAACTCACAAAGGTTTACTACGATATGCGATATGCAAATACGACAGGATGAATAACATTCGAATAGTGCTTGCTAAAAGTTGGTCAAGTCAAAAGACAGATTTAGGAAATTCGACATGTTTAAACCCAATTCAAAGACTGAAACATTTGAAAAACGCAAATAAACTATTGTAGGAACTCAAAAATATGATTTCAAATACAATCAATTTCCTCCTTTGTCCATCTTGTTCAATTTCTTTATCCATTTTAATCACATTTTTTAATTTTAATCACAACCGTATTTTGAATTTTCTGGATAAAATAGAAACCCTGCTCCAAACATGTAGGGTGTTAGTACAACCCACGTTCATGTAGGAGTCTATGTCTACGTCAGTAAACACAATTCTAAGATCATTCGTCCCTTCGGAAAATTCGTCCCGTGGAAATTGATCTCAAGGGAAATTCTGGACAGCGTTTTCGGATATTTATTCTCTAACATGCTCGCTTCGCTCACGACTTGCAACAAACGAATCTCATAATTAATTATAGTTCGTTTTCGAATTTTCCATGAAACGAATTTTCAGGGACGTATTTTCAGTGGGACGAATCTTCCGAGTAAAATCTATGTCCACGTCGCCACATAGCACAATGATTCGAAATGCAAAACAAAACGAACGGGTAGCAAATGTCAAATGAGTTAATATTTAAGTCGCCCTTAAAAGGATTTTTTTTACCCTTAACTTTGAATATTTTTACCCTTAGATTTTTTGCTCTTAGAATGACTATAATTACCCTCAAATGTTTTATTTTGACCCTCATGGATTTTTACCCTTAGATATATTTATCCTACCCTTACGACCTTATCCCCTTTAAATTGAAAATAATACCCTCCGGTTAACTTCCTCCAACAAGGGTCAGAACTAAAAATGAGAATCAGGTCCTATGTAATTAGAAAACAAACATTGGAGATATTTTGGTGTATTGAAAGTTCATCATAGGAAAGTTCATCAAACCCTTGTTTTGGTCTTATTGACGGATTATGCCAATGGAGATTTGTTTTATTGAAGTCGCGAGCGAAGCGAGCGGTTAGAGAACTCCGAAAACACTTACAACTCGCACCTAAGTGGATATTCCCCTTTGATGAACTTTCCCCGAATCAAATATTTTTACTTTCACATGAATAAATCTGATGATTTACTATAAGGATCTTCTAAATTCTCATACCTTCAAATGATCATTTCTGTCATTATTTCGTCCTTTATCATTTTAGCATCATTAATTCAAAGTCATACAGATTCATGTGAAAATCGTGAAATCAATAAAATACTGTTTTGCCGTAGTCATTTTCAAGGATAGAAATCCATAGGGTTCGAATAAAACGTTTAAGGGTAATTATAAAAATTCTAAGAATGAAATATTTAAGGGTGAAATATTTAAGGGTAGAAAAAATTCAAAGTTAAGGGTAAAAATCCACAAGGGTCAGAATAAAACATTTGAGGGTAATTATAGTCATTGTAAGGGCAAAACATCTAAGGGTAAAAAAATTCAAAGTTAAGGGTAAAACACGACACTTTAAGGGCAGCAAAAATACACACCCATGTCAAATTACCAAAGGTGATATAAAGGTCTCTTATTAACGATAAGAGGTGATCAGAGTTCTGAATGTCACTTTCGATTGTGAAAATGATTTGAGAATGAGAATTTTTTTTACCAACCCCAAATGTGGATTCATTTACAAGAAATTCGGAGTTTCATCTGAAAATGGACGAATTAAAATGGACAAATATGAAATAAATGGAACGTTGAGGATTGTAGCAGCCAATTTTAGTCCACATTTTATCTACAAAGGTCATTCTTCAAGCTTTGGTCGATTTCAACTTGGCATCGGTTGGCACTCAATTTCTGTGGAATTTGTCAGTTTTTCAGTTTTCTCATAAAAGCCAATGCTATTGAACTAACTTTTTTCACATGAAATCATTTTTGAAAAAATAAAAATAAAAATAATTCTTATAATAATTATGAAATCGACAAATTAGTGAGCTTTCACTATGTTTTGGGATTCGAATCACTGTGCGTCGTCGCGTCAACGTGGACTTGGCGACGTGGGTTTTTACTAACACCCAACGTACACGCAAATAAACTGATTCACGTCTCAGCAGTCTCACAGCATCTACATTAGGCTTTTGGAACGCAAACAACTAACTCCAAAAAATGCCGATGGGTAGAAAACAAACCGCAGATTTAGGTCAAAAATTATTTAATTGGAAACCACAAACTGTGTCATGATCATTTCATATATGGGAATAAAACGTCAAATTTTTTATTTTAGTCTGTTGTCAGATTGTGTGACAGATTGCTATAATATTTGAACAATTAAATTTCTCGGGAACTGAAACACCATTGTTAATGTAGAATTAAATATGGCGTTCTTTGAAACTGTTTCAATCTGAAGGTGACCCAGATTATAAATTGAATGTATTCATATGGACACGGGGAAATTTGGTTCTATGTGCAGATCTGGTAGCCTTGAACGAGCAGAGTTCAACTTTTTGTTCATTGCTGTTGGGATATTTTGATGAAATTTGGTAGACCTGATTCCAATTTAAATTCCCCAGAAGTTTTTTGAATACCCATTTTTTAATTTGTGGGTTTTTGGGTACAATTTCTTCCCAAATGGGTTGGGTTTGAGCATTTTTTCTCTCTAGAAGCTTCGTCAACAACTTATTTTTTAAATTTTATTTTAAAACATGTCAGTTTTATTTACTTCCACT